>CANXYI012070275.1:0-12951 GCA_948208565.1 Hura crepitans
TGTCGGGTCACCTTCATAAGGGTCGAGGCAAGGTGCACTAGTCATGATACTTTGGCTGGCCATAAAATGATGAAAATGACTTAATTTAAAAATTTAGCAGAACCAATAAATTATTTTAGGTTAAAATCTAGTGGGTTGTAAGCTCAAATGGACTTGGGCTAGGAATGACTTAAGATATGCCTAGACGGACTTGAAAATACCATACCTTAAAGGTTAAAAATTCCATTGAGCCCATTGGTGAAGGACGTTTGAAATTATGAGGTTATTTGCTATTTTTCCTAATTTTTAAGATTTACACATAAACTAAGATAGTTAGTTAACTATCTTACCAATAGAATTTGGCTGTGAAATTTTATAAGGGCCTAAATAGGCTTAAATAAGGGTTTTTAGAGTAAACATGGTGATTTTTAGAGGTTTGAGTAAATTTTAAAAATTTCTCGAAGTTTCAACCAAATTTGAGCATTTTCAAGAAGCTTAAGTAACATGTGTCACTAACCGAGCTACCCAACCCCACTATAAAAGGGCCATGATGCCACATGGGCATCCATTTGGCATAACCCACTCACCCTCACTTTCTTCCTTTTCTTTTCCACCTCCCTCTCCCGACGCCTCTCCACTAGAAATTCCCCATTTCCACCATCCAACCACTACTAAACAGCCACCATTCTTACACAAAAAAATCTTTGATAAGTTAGTAATTGGCCTTTAAAGGTTAAAGAGGCTATAGTCAAGCATAAAAGCCAAGAAAATTTAAGAAAGGCTCGAATGAACATAAAAAGGTGGCTAAAATTCAAGTTTGTGTTTAAGTGGTTTTCTTCCCTTTTTATTTTAATTCCTAGGGTATTTCATCATTTTAAGGGTGGCTACATTCTTAGATTTTAATTTGGGGACCTATAGAATTTTCTATGATTTTTATAAGCTATATCCATGAATATGTAGGCTTAAGGGAAAGTGAGGTTTAACAAGGAAAATAAGGGTGCTAAAGTGTGAGCAAGACTCTATTTCAAGTGGGGTATGTGAATCTAATGTATTTGAGGCATGCCATAATTATTTCAAGCATAAATTGTGTGGGAACGTTGTATGGAATTCACATTTTTGGTGGGTAATATAGAGGTAAGTGTGAATTAAGCTTAATTTATATTAATTCCATGATACTTAGATGATTTATAGGGTGTTTTGATTGCAAGAATGCACGAAAGGTTGTGACATCCCTTTGGCCGAGAGGGTGTGTGAGTGTGTGATTTGGTATTACATGTAAATATAGTGTATGTGATGATAATTGATGTGTATGTTATGGAATTTAATGGTTATTGTCTGTGTATGGTGAAAAAGGGCATGGTCATAAATAATGTTTGGTAAGGCCGAGGGGTTCTATAAAGGACTTTGGCATGTGAATCATGTATAATATATGTGTGAATGGTTTACTTGATGGGAGCTAGCATGGTTGGCATATATATAGTGTGTGTGGGTTAGAATTAATGAGAAAATATGGACATGATTAGGTACTAAATGTAGTTAAGAGGTGTGAGAGTGGTTTATGGCATGTAGGTTATGTATATAATGTGTGAATCATGTAAAAATTAGGTGTTGGCATAGCAATGTATGTAGGAGTGTTGAATTTAGTGAACAATGCATGTAAATGTGTGTGACATGTAAGGCTGAGGCATGTGTGTGTGTGTTAAGGCATGACATGTGTGGCTAAGGCATGTATAGGTTGTGTAATGGCATAACATGCATGGCATGAGGTATATACATGTATACATATGCTAGAATGATGATATAGGATGTGCATGTATGATAACTTAAGGCAAAGTACATGTGTACGACTATAAATGAGGTATGGTTGAGAGGATGTATACCATAAGGTAGCATAGTAAACATGTTATGATGTGGTACGTAATGTGAATAATTGGCATGATGTCACGAGCATGTGATGCATGGAATGAAATTGGCATGAGGTATGTGTAAGCATGCATAGAAATATGGCATGTAAAATGGTAAGTTTGGTATGAAAATAGGACTATAAATTGGTGTATAAAATGGCTTGAAACTGGACTTATAATGCATAGGAAAAAATGACCTAAAAATGGCATAAACTTGAGATATTATTTGATAAATATGTATGATAAATTGGAATGGCATTTTAGGCTAAGGTTAGTGACATTATAAGATGTATGACATGTGATGATATGTGGCCTACAATGGCAAGTGAATTGGCATGAATGGAGCCTAATAAATAGTGGCTACGGACCTAAAACAGTGTACAAAAATGGAAAAGTAACCTATAACTGTCCTATAAAAATGGCTATTTAGAAATGGACCTATAAATAGCATTCAAGATAAACATAATTGGGCTTAAATTTGTGGCATAAAATAGGCTTGAATTGGACTTATAAATGCCTAGTAAAAAGTCCTAAAATTTTTCTTCATAAATGATCTGTAATTGTCTAGTAGGACCAAAATGGACCCATAACTATCCGAGTTAAAATTTGATTATAGAAATATCTATTATTCAATTTTAAATATTATAAATTGATGATCAGTAATCAAATAGACATAAAATAAAGTTAGATGGCCCACTAGTTAGACACCCACTAGATAGATTGACCAGTCAACTAGGGATTAGTAATTTCTAGATATTTATTGATGATTATTGGATTTGGGAGGTTTATAAATTGATCCCTGCTATCCATGTTGTGATGATTGCTTATGATGACTGGATTTGGGAGGTCTACAAACGGATCCCTAATATCCATACTAGAATAATTGTTAATGTTTATTGAATTTGGGAGGTTTACATACTAATCTCTAGTATCCACTGTCTAATTTAGGAGGTTCTAATGAATTGATCCCTATTATCAGACCAGGTCAGTGTAGTAGTCGGGGTCTAGAATATGAGCCACTACACAATTTGATTTCCCTATTAGCCTAATGTCTTAAAGTGTAGTCTTCCTAGTTGGGCCTATTTGATAAATTAAATATTTTGCCTGGTGATTGGAAATGACAAGACATACATAAATGACCGTTTCGAGTGATAGGAAGTATAAATAATTAGATTGATGAATAAAATATTATTATTATTGGAATATGAATACTATGTGTTGTATTTCAACATTTATGGCATGTTATTTCATCTAAATGTCTACATGTGACTTGTTTTTAATGCATTAAATTCATTACTGAGTTTTATACTTAGCGTACTAGTGTTTTGGTGCGCAGGTAATAGTAAGTAGTAGTTTGACCTCCAATATTGTAAAGTGTAGCTGCAGAGGCATAGAAGGGTATGACATTTTGCATTTTTAATGGTTTTAGTAGGCACTCAAGTAAATACTATAAGTTATGAGTCTAGCAAGCTTAAAAGCTTCAAGTGTCTATAATAGTAAGTTGTACATGTGATGTAAATAAATTAACCTATTGAATGGTTATAATCTCTATCCTTATTTGATGTTGTAGGCTAGAGGCCTATGTGATGATAATATGTTTGTGATATATATGTTGATGATGATAAAGGACTAGAAGGTTAATGGAAGTGTTAGAGGTCATTAGAAGTGTTTTTCTACAAGTTCAAAATTTTTAGAATTTCACCTGTGTAGCCGTTGTGTTGCCCAAAGTTCTATAGATTTTATAATAGATAGAAAAGTGAAGTTTAGACTTAATATACCCTAAATGGAAATGTCTAAGTGATAGACTAAACATTTAAGTAATAACTATCTAACTAATAAACATTCCATAAGTGTTAAGGAATGGCAATTTATTCATGCAAGTGACAATAATTCTAGTGCTCAGTCTCCCAGCTCAATTAATAAGAGTTATGCCACTGTGGTATTTTCATTTAAAATTATTTATTCTATGATTTGACTTTAAGCTCGGTCTATATTTTAATTTAGTTTAATAGGCCTAACTAGATAAACTATGCTTTAAAACACTTGACCAATGCGGAACTAAAAATTATGCAGTGGCCCATATTTTAGACCTCGACCGCTGCATCGGCCTAGTCTGATTGTAGGGATCAGTTCACATAAACTTTTTAATATGAGATAAGGGATAGCAAGGATCAGTCTATAGACCTCCTAATATCCTAATAATCAATAGCAAATCATACTGTGGATAGCAGGGATCAGTCAGTAGACCTCCCAATATCCAATAATCATTATCAAGTAGCTTCAGTGGATAGTAAGGATCAGTTCGTAGATCTCCCAATATTCAATATATCATCATCAAATATCTCAAATGGATAGTAGGGATCAGTCCGTAGACCTCCTAATATCCTATATATCATTATCAAATATCTAGTACCTGCTAATCCCTAGTTGACTAGTCAACCTATCCAGTGGGTGCCTAACTAATGGGCCATCTATCTTTATTTTATGTCTATTTACTTATTGATCATTATTTTATAATATTTAGAGTTGAACAACATATATTTATGAATTTATTGCAATAGTTGAATTTTTACCCAAATAGTTATAGGTCTATTTTGGTCCTATTGGACAATTATAAGTTTGTTTTCTAAGCAAATTTTTAGTCAATTTCTTAGGCAGTTCTAAGTCTAATTTAAGTTGAATGCATACCATTATTCTAAGTCCAATTATGTTTAATTTAATGGCCATTTTTAGTTTAAGTTCCAATTAATCATTTTCATGGGACAGTTATAGGTCACTATAAATTTTTCATACACAGTTATAGGTCCAGGGTCACCATTTTTTGGGCATTTCTCCATGCCACTCTAATCTATCTCAACATACCATTGTGGCCCCCAAAATTATGTCATTCCATACATTCTAAATGGCCTCAATGCCAGCCTCAATTTTTATTTAGAATCAAGTACACAAGGTATCCCAACTTATGTCCAAATTCATGTAATCATAAGCTTTATTATAGGTCATTTTTACCATCCCCATTTTAAGCCATTTCTTAGCTTAATTATGAACACTATTCCTTTAGCTATACTAACCAGTTATTTTACCATGCTTACCCATATGTTTATGCCCATTTCATGCCAACCTCATGTCACAAAATTTATGTCCATTATGTCATGCCAATTTTACATGTCATACACTATGTCCCATTCATACTTATACATGGCAACCACAACACACCTCTTGACCACCACTAAAATAAGGTCACACACATGCACACTTCCACAATTCGCCACATACATATGCCATATACCAAAGTTCTAATATATACATCCCTACACACATGACATACCATACATATTATGCCATAACATACCACATACATGCCTCAACCATGCTATGATTTCACACATACATGCACATTTTCATCAAATTCACCACCTATACATCTAATCCCATGCCTAACATACAGTTTCCTATCACCTAGACCACACTACCATGCCATACGCACAACTTGCAATCCAAGGTATCCTAGTATACCTCTTGGCCATTCATGGCACTACCCATAACTATGCCTTTTCTCACTATACGCACATAGAAACCATTAAATCCTGTGGTATACATATCATTGACCATCATAATCCTTATATACATATGCCTTCACATATCACACACACACATACACATACCTCTCAGCCATAGAGAGGCCATACTCTTCCACCCATTCCTTCCACCAAATCATCCTATAAATCACTCAATTTACATGGAAATAACTTTAGAGTAGGCTCAATTCACTATTACACACATATTACCCACTATAACTATCAATTCCATACAACATTTCCACACAAGTTGCCCTTGAAATAAATATGGCATGCCTTAAATACATTAAATTCACATACCTACAGTTGAATTAGAGTCTAGCCTACACTTTAGTACCTCTAATTCCCTTGTTAAATATCAACTCCATCTTGGCCTACATAGACACGTACATGGCTTAGAAAAATCTATAGACCTCTAATTAAAAATCTAAGAACATAGGCACCCTTAAAATGATGAATTCCCCTTGAAAAAAATTAAAAATGAGAAAGGACACTTACATACAAACTTGATTTTTTAAGCACCCTTTATGTACATAAACCTTTCTTGATTTTTCTTGAGCTTTATGCTTTCTTATGGTCTCCCAAGCCTTTAAGAATCAATTCTTAACTAATTAAGGTAATTTTTACTGACAATTTAGGGAGGAATTAAGCTTGAATGGCCATGGAAATAGAGAAAGGAAAAGAGAAAAGATGTTAGGTGAGGAAGAAGAAAATAAAGGGATAATGGTGGAGGGATGAGGTGTCAATGGACCAAGTGGGGTAGTGTCCACTTGGCACCCCTTTTTATAGTGGCTAGGGTAGCTTAGGTGGTGATATATGTCACCCGATTGCCTCAAAATCTTAATTTTTCTTGGGAACTCTAAAAATTTTAAAAGTTCATACAAACCTTAAAAAATTATCATATTAGTTTTAAAAATCCTCAATTGGGCCTATTTAGGGACTCGTAAAATCTCAAGTCAAAATTTCTTTTGCAAGACAGTTAATTAGTTTCTCGATTTATGTGAAAATCTCAAAATTAAGGAAAAATAGTAAACAACCTAAAAAATTAGAAGTTCCTTCACTAATGGCCTTAGGGAAATTTTTAACCTTTAGGATATAGTATTTTTAGGCCCGTTTAGGGATATCCCAGCTCATTCCCAACCTAAGTCCATATGAGCCTATGAACTACTAGATTTTGACCTAAAATAACTTATTGCTTCTGCTAAATTTTTAAATTATGTCATTTTCATCATTTTTAAGCCCCTCAAAGTTTCATGACTAGTATATCCTGTCTAGGGCCTCATAAAGGTAACCCGGCACTCTGAGCACACTTTTCGAGCCTTAGAGGTACTGTGCACAGAGCCTTAACTTACAGGCATTACAATGCATCATCTAGATACATTTATCTACACCTTCGCCATACGTACATACATCATATATATCATTATAAGCTCACTTATGCATCAATCAAGTATATATGGCATTTTAAGCATAGATACATCATACATTGACATGCATCATACTAACCCCTAACTTTCTCAAGAATTATACATGCATAAATATGTATTTTAGTAAACTTACATATCATCTTATATACAGGTGCATACACCATCCATGTATAGTAACATCTTATGTTTTTTATATTTAAGCATGCATCATCTATCATATAGAATTTGATAAGTTCATCCATACCATAATCTTGCATACATTACAATTCACACCTTACATCATTCTATATTAGTATAAGCATAACATGCATAGGCATATATCCTATAATTATCCTTGCATACATCATGCATCACACTATTCTTATGCATCTATATTAAATGAACCACGTATATATGCATTATACATCATACTAACTCTTTGTATTAAGCATACATGCATAATTAGAGTCATCCTCATCAACTAGGGATATACGACAAACATTATTAAGATCATTCTAGCCTCTTATGCTTAGCATGAATAAATACATAGTAGCTTAGATTTAGGAAACATTATAAAGAGCAATCATTCACCAAAATTATAAAGGTCAATTATGCATATATGTATATCTCACACATATACATAAATCGATGACATACACACCATCATTTTACTTGTTATTCAGGCATAGACATACATCATTCTTTATTCATATAGTAATATTGTACACATGTATAACATACATCATATAGTATTGTAAACACATATCTTGTAAAAAGTTATATAATACACAATATTAGAAATAGGTTACATGTATCTTCTTCATAACATCTAAAGATCAATCATCGATACATCAACTAGCACACACTTATGCACATGTATAGAATGCATTCATGCATCATGTTGCTTGGATGATACATTATATAAAGTAAATATAGAAATCATACATCATATTAGTCATTTATATGTATGTCTATTGCAAATTATACTTTTCTTAGACTCTCTAATAACAAGACTCAATCCCTATAACTAAAGACACCCTATTCCAAATTAAGGCAATGAGTAGCACTGATTTGTAGAGCATTAGAGTGTTCATCAAGGAGGCTATGACTTTAGAAATAGAGGCACTTTGGGTTATAATCCAAGAAGAATTTGTGAAAGCCAAAGGAAATATAGAGGAAAACATAAAGAAAGGCTCAAATAAGGATTAAGGAAAAAAGCACCTAACAAAGCTTAGTAATACTCCTCCTTATTTAATGACTTAAATAGGCCATTGTTAGCAATATTGGAAGAATTAAGGAAAAAAAACTTGATCCACCCATTGATAATCAAACCTCGAACAACCAACTTTAAGCCTCACCACCACTATAACTAATTTTGTAGTTATCACTAAATAACTAGCAACCTCATTAACAACTGCAAGACCCTCTGCTAGGCTATTCAGGACCTTTTTAATACTAGGGTTATACACAGCCTTAAAGACTAGCCATCACAAGATCTAGCAATTATGCCCCAATTTTTTGAAGGACAAAGGTCTCATTCCTAGCTTTCAGGCCACTTCCCTAAAGGCTTGATAATGTTCAACTACGAGATTGCATAAATCAAGCATATGAAAGAATTTGGTAAGGATAGAGTAGAAAGAACTTTTTGTTTTATTCCTATCTTATCTCACAGAAACAATTCAAAGTTTAAAAAAAATATCTACTTGGTTTACTTTTTCATGGGCATTGCATTATATTCATTGCATAGCATAATACCCTTAAAAGTGAGTTGAGAGATAAAAAAAAAAAAGAAAAGTAAAGAAAAAGAAAAAAAAGAGAATAAGAAGAAAAAAAAAAGAAGAAATATAATAAAATGAAATATCATCATAATCCGTATATATTATTGCAAGAAATTAAAGAATTTTCAAGAAGTGGCATAAACTTTTCAAGGCATAATAATTTGATCTTTCTTAGTAAGGCATGATAAGCATCCCTAAAAGCGAGGAACAATGAAAAAAAAGAGAAAGAGAATATGGAAACTAAGTCCATTAATATCACTTGGTTACCTTTTTGAAAGGTTGGAAATACAAATCTCCCTATCTTTCATTCTTCAAAACCTGAGCTTAAAAACCTACAAGGATAATAGCAAATGTTTTAAGCTTCTCATTTTACTTCTTTTTCATTCAAAAATCCAAGTTTAATAAACTCAAAAAAGAGCTTTGAAGTCCAAAAAGTCCAAAGAGTTGTCTTAAACATTAGTGCTCATCTTCTCTAACCATGGTTGTCCTCATTCATAAATATGATAAATCCCGCTAGGCTGATCAATCAAGAGCATAGCCTAGGCAAAAATTAGAGAAAAAGAGAAAATATATAGTCAAAAAATCTACAAATTGGCTATTAATAGGGACATCATTAATACAGTACTTGGAAAGATCAAAAGGGATGATGTTTTTCACATAATTAGAGCATCAAAAGGCATGTGGCTAGCACTTAAAAGCTACCAATTGATCAAGACAACTCCAAAGCTCTATTAAATTTTCACAATATGCACTTCAAGTTTTATGAACACATGACATGAACTTTAAACCATATCAAGCCTTGTATGAACTTGAAACATGACAAGAAGGACTTCAAGATAAAGTTTCTTAAAATTTGAGGCATAACGTATAAGATCAAACTCAATTAACTCTGAACAACACAATGAGTTCTAAGCACAAGGTTGTAAGTAAGTTGTTGAAAAAATTAAAAAAAATAAGAAGAAAAGAAAAATGAAAAAAAGAGGCTCGCTAGGTTGAAAATTCACAAAGTGGTAGCCTAGGTAAAAATTAAAGCATACCTCGCTAGATCAAAAACCCGCAAGGGTGATTTAGGCAAAAATTAAGGGATCAGAGAAAATATTTAGTTAGAAAACCCAAAAAGGACTAGCTAACAACATAGGAATCATTATGTGCAACATTTTGCATTCACATGCTTAATAAAAAGTAGATAAATAATTGTTGCATCATCCTATCAAAGTGCAATCCATAATAATCGCTTTCTCTCAAGCTACGAATAGTCAAGTACTCTCCTCTTAGCAAATAAATGCTCTTGCCTATACCTTAAGTCCTTTCATTTGCCCACACCAAATGTTTCCTTTCTTAAGACCCTTCAAACATTCCCTTCCATAAAAATTTGAGTCTTTCTATAATAAGTCTAAGGAAAGGGTGATTTCAATAGCAATGTTTGTGCTTGTACACACATTTGTGGACATTGGCATGTCTATTATTTGTTGAATCATTAAGAAAGAATTAGATACAAACATTAGTACATTCATTATTTGATTATCTTTATGCATATTTAATACATGCATATGTATCATTCATATATTCACCACCCAATACAAGATACAGGGCTCACACAGACATACGCTTTTTATTATGCTCTCCATTAGGAAAACATACATCATGTGTCATTCATCAAAACACTCTCCAATGAGAACATGAATCATTCATCCATTTAGAGAAAGTTGACATATATGCATGCTTTTAAAAAGAACTAGGTATTCTTATTCATCATCCATATTTAACTCTTATAATACTCACATGCATTCATTTGGCTAAAAAGAGTTACTTTTTAGTCTATCTACGCATTCATCTATGTATATTAGGCATAAACATATCTGACAACACATTCATCATCAATGGTTCATACATGACATTTCACTCATACATACATTTAACTAGTATAATAGGATACCCATTTATTCATGCAGTACATTTATCGTTACATACACATTCATACAAACAACTGCATATAAGCATCCATGCTTTGACATTACATAAACATACACCCAGTTAGAAAACTCAAGAGTTTAGCAAGCATCCCTATGTGCTAGTATTAGGCCATTCATTCATATATTCTTTTTAAAGGAATTAAGCACATTCATAGTACCTTATATGCATTGTAAATATGCACACAATGTTCAAATAAAACATATATGCATAGACACACATGCATCATCTGATTACATTCACACATGTACATGTACACACACATATATACTTATGTAAAGCAAAATTGGCATACCCATCATTTGTTTAATACAATCACCATTTGCTTACCCCTAAACATCATTCATACATCCATACATTCATCATTTATCTAGCAATAATTAGATGAAAATGTGTATTCAAAGATCTTAATGACAATTCATGCATCATGCATATTTAATAGCATCATATAACATGAATGTTCATTGCACACATATGCACCTAAAAACATCTTATAAGAATATGGACAAGTATCTACACACATGCATACATGCAAGTATCCCCATGTAATAAAGATGCATATCAATCCTCTAAAAATATCAACCTTCTTATACATCATTCATACATTTATCATACATACTCCATTCTTATTATAATCGTATAGTTTTTACAAGCATGCATTAAGTTAGCACGTGCATCAACATGCTCGACAATTTATGCACCAAATCTGCACATTCAACTCATGCATTTAATTTTCTTATTAAGCATACATATGTATTAGTGCACACACATCCACATAATGTTGCACAAATATTAGGCATACATATGTAGGCATCATTTGCTCATTTAATCATTAAGAGTACAATCACAACTACATAAGTATGCCTATGCACAATAGACACATGTATTTGTATTTTTGCACACAAAAATGTGTCAAACATACACACAGCGTGAATGCACTATATTAAAATAAGTTAGCTCCTCAAAGTAACCTTCTAATTTCAATAACACGTAAAGGCCAAGGTATGTATCATAAACTTACCATACCAAGTTGATACTAATCTTTAGGATTTTTTTCATGACTTAATTAAGAGTATGCATTGCTTGCATATGCTAGTACCTAGAAAGAATAATAATCAAACCATCACAAAATTTTTAAAGTTATGCAAACCAATTAAAAAGCAAGAGAATCAAAATCTATAAAGGTCTTAAAGCTAAAAGGAGGAAATTAAGCTTCATAATAATCTGTACACCGATGAGCTAAAGCTATTAAACCATAATAGATGCCATGTTCATTAGGATTAAGACATAGAACATTTAGCTTATGCTCTTTAATGGATTATTAAAAAAAAGAGAGAAAAGAAAGAGAACAAATAAAAGTTAAAGTACTTAACTTTGTAAGATACAAAGCTAACTCTAGATCTTCTCGATCTTGCAGGATAATTTATAGAATGACATACCACGTGTCAAAATGAATGCTAATATAGAGGGCAAGCTTACTACCTCATTAGCTATAAATGCATTGTCATGCACCCAAAAATGATATGGTAACTACATGCATGATAAACAATGATACGACAATTTTATTTTTCATACACCTATAGGATTACAAATGCTCTAGACATGGGATTCTCCTACAGTCCTAAAGGTAATTATTAGACTATAGACAAATTATAAACATATCAATAGGTATAAATTTTGTATGATTAAAATACTAACAATGAATCTTTACTTTTACAGAAGATGATAAGAACTTCATACTTCAATGAGATTCGATACAAGGGGTAAGCAAACTAGCTTTTCATTATACAGTGCATTGACTCTCCCTTTAGTGACAATCTAACTAGCTTTAAGAGTACATCCACCTCAAGGCTCAAAAATACCCACTAAGTAAGGGGAACCCTCAGATAAAGCTAATAGAAGTGACACCTACCAACTAAGAGAAAACTCTCAGATAAAGTTGATGGAAGTCGTACCCACTGAGTAAGGGAAAGCTCTTGAATAAAGCCAACAGAAGTCATATCCATCTAGTAAAGGGAAGTTCTCAGATAAAGATGACACAAGTTAAACCCACCAAGCCAGGGAAGCTCTCAAATAGAGCTAATAGAAGTTAAACCCATTGAGTATGGGTAGCTTTTGAACCTACCTGTGAGGGAAGCTCTCAGATAAAGCCAATAAAAGTTAAACCCATTGAGTAAGGGAAAGCTCTCAAATAAAGTTAATAGAAGTCAAACCCATCAAAAAGGGGTAGCCCTTGAACCGATCGAGTAAGAGGAGTCCTCAAATAAAGATGATAGAAGTAAAACCCATCAAGTAGGGGTACCTCTTGAATGCATCAGGTAAGGAGAGTTCTCAA
>CANXYI012070321.1:0-11295 GCA_948208565.1 Hura crepitans
ATATGTATGTATATATATATATATATGTATGTATATATATATATATATGTATGTATATATATATATATATATGTATGTATATATATATATATGTATGTATATATATATATATATATATATATATATATATGTATGTATGCATGTATATATATATATACTGTTGCAAAATCAATAACAGCTTTCCCTCACTAGAAAATAGATTATTATATAATAACTCTAACAACTTCAATTTTATAATCTCCTTCATTTTTTATTTTAGAACCTTTTCATTCCAGTAAAGTTGAAATAGAATTGAATTTCATTTCCCAAATTCCCTATAACTATTCTAAAGCCACTATTACGACCTCACCCGTGATTGTTGTAGCGAAAGCCGATCAAAATTGCCAATTTCTAAGCCCCTTAATGCTACTTCTAACCCATCTCTATTAATTTATTTACTACATTCACATCACTACTCACTTAGATTTGATTCTTAAATCTTTAACTTGTCTTCCCTTCAGTGCTCAATCATTTCGAATAGGAAAGGAGGGTGATTCTATAAGATTTTAAGGGCTTTTAAGCAAAATAGAGGATTGGTTATGGTTGCACAAGTTATATCCCTTACAAGGTAGCTCTAATTCCCCTTTTAACTTTGAATTTAAAAGTAATTAATCTCTTTAACCCTTAATTTCCCCTTCTTCTTTCGTTCACTCTTAGTTTTTGTTTTCATTTTTTCATCTTCCTCTTTTAATTCGATTGTTCTGCTTTTATGCATTTGATTTAGAATGCATAAAGAGAAGACTTGATCTTCTAAAGCCCTCTTATTTTCCCTATTAAAATCATGAATTATTTAGTACAATAGGTTTTTTCTCTCTCTTCCACTGAACCTCATGAAAGTCCCCATCCTCTAGTCTCTTTTTTTGGGGCTAAGTATTTTAGTAGATAGAACCCAAAATTTTTAGATAAATCATGGTTTTTATCAACCTTTTGCTGATATTGTACTTCAGCTTATATATATGTGTGTGTAAAGTACATCCATATTCAATTTAATTAAAATTTCCTACCCTTTCTCATTAATCCCTCTTTATAATTATCAATAGTTTTTCCATCATTTATTATTTGAATGTATAACTATATACATATATAAATATTCCCAATTAATTATTTAAACTGGTTCCTTTAACTCTTATTAAAATCATTTAAATATCATTATAAGTAAGGTGGAAAAGCTTAAGATTGTTTTAATTAATTTAAACTCTTAATCACCCTCTAATATAGCTTATAGGCTATTCATCAACTTAAATACCCAATTGAAGTTCTAAACTTATTCCTCTTCTAAAGCTTTAGAAATCTTAGGGTGTACAGTTCATTGAAGCTAAAATAAATGGAAAGAAACATCATGTGACATTAGCTTTTCCCTTCATGTGTCCTTTCATAATCCTATCTATTTGAAGGATCAAAGAAGCTTATTTAACTCCTTTAGATTTTGTGATATAAGCCTATGATAATAACACTAAGAGGCCGAAAGGAATATTCATGGCTGAAGTGAAAGTGTGACCTATCTCAAATAATGCCATGTTGACCATGTTAGACATTCTGACTACCTTTGTACTCTTACTAAGCCAACCTTTATTTCATAAGTTAGAAGGTGTACCTTTCACTTTGCACTAAATGATCAATTTGCCAAATGATGGAGGCATAGTGACTATCAAGAATTCTAGGGACAACATTGTGGCTACCTTTTACATTGTTGATTTGGTTTTTTATGGTTAAAATCAATATTAATGATTTGGTGAATGTAGTGATCTCTAAAATAAAGAAAAGATAAGATTTTCTACCTCATGCTAGATTAGCCAAAAGTTTGTAAGAGGTACCAAACCCTATGGAAAACTGGGGATAGTCTTATCAATCCTTGAAAGGGTTGGGTTTCCACTGAGTTTGGTGAAGAAATATGATATCCACACCCCATTATATTAATACTTTGTAAAAGGAAAGCTTGTGGTGTGTACTATGTTGAAGTTAAAGTATTTGAAATAGTATAGATATTAAAATTGAGTTTTCACATCTCTAATGACATCTAGAACTAAGAGGCAATAGCTATAATCAAGAATAAAGAGGAAGGAGTTAATGACTTGAAAGACAATCTCGAAAACATAAATGTGGAGGAAGATTTTGTTATAGATCTTTACATTGAATGCCTGGTAGATAAATTTATGGAAAATATGCCTATTAAGGGAGAAGACAAGATCACTGAGGAAAACCTTTAAAAGGGACTAAAGAGGTTAAGTATGAAGTGGAAGACATTATTGCTATTGCTACTACTTTACTTGATGATATTCTTATTTGTAATAATGAGGAATTATTTATAATTGTACCTATATAAGCTGATGACCTTTTTGTCTCTAACAATAATGAAATATCTATTTCTTTCACTTACTTGTCTATACCATGCTAGATGGCACAATGAATCAAAATCATAACCATGCACACATATATAACATTGAATCAATTAAAATCGAACAATTTATATTGGCTTTAAAAATAAAGAAAAGAATATCCTAATTACATCTTATCTTACCCTCAAAGAAAGGAAAAGATTTGAGAGATTAATAATGTTGGTTTTCCAGGTACATGTGTAGTGGAATTCTAAAAGATTTTTAAAAACACCAACATCAATTAAAGGTCCTGAAAGAATCAAAGTGTTATTTATAATTAATTTGCAATGTTTAGATGTTTATGGTAAATAACTATTTGTAGATTCCTTCCTTTTACTCCTTAAACTGAGTTGTCATAAGCCACAACATTCCTCAAAGTTGAGAGCAAATCGAAAGCATCCATATGATGAGATTGGGGAGAAGATGTGTAGATCGCTATGGGTAAGCAAATTGCATAGATGAAAAATGAGAAGAAGGAAAACAAGAAAGTTTTTACTTGATATTTACTTGAAATAAAAAGCTAAATATGCATGTCTAGTGGCTACTAAAAATAGGTCTATTTATATCTTAATAAACTTTACTTTTTTGGTTTTAACCTTTAATAGTAGACCTTGAAAAGCCATTATATGAGCAACAAAAATGCACTTTATTGGTCCTACATGTATAGGCTTGAAAATGGGATTATGTGTATATGCATATGGACTCTTGTGGATTTTCAATATATAGCTCAATAAGGCAACAATTCTAGCCTCTATATGTTCTAATTTAAGGTCATTTTAACCCGTAAAAGATCTATTACAATCAAATATCAAAAGCACAAACAACTAGACTCAATAAGGTCTAGTTTCCAAAATCCAAAATTTTGGGTTCTTAAGCTAGCACTAGGCTACATGCCCAAATATTTCCCTTTTCTTCTTTATTCATCCTTAAGTGATATCTCATATCAACATGCCAATAAAACTTTTTAAATCTCCTTTCACTCACTTATGTGTGTAACCTTATAGTTCTTCAAAACATGTTGGCAATACACAGTGCAAAAAAGTCCTAGTCTAATTAGGATTCTTACATTCCAATCACATTGCCCTAACAATTGACTTCCAATCAATTTTACACTTATGTTCAAATCTAAAGAATTGTCTAGCCATATATCAAGACCACCCAAGTGTTAGAAATGTCATGTGGTTTAACTTAAACCTTCCATAGTTAATGTTCATGTAATTCATCTTTTTTTCATACTTTATCTCATTTAGGTTTGAGTATGGACATGTGTCAACTCAATGCTTGATTAATAATGCCAAATTAAGCCATAAATATGTTAATTCTAATATTTGATCCTTTAATCCCAAAGTACCTATGTTAAGCTCATTCACACCAATAATTAACTTCGATGGAAGATTCTTAAAATAGACATGTATTAGAACAGTGAGATAAACTTTCCAATATAATCTGAAATAGTGAATTCTCTATTGATCACTCAACTATATTCAAGTATGCCCATATATACCTAATCACTGAGATATGTATACATCATGGCGATGTAAAAACACTAGAGTAAAAGTATAGTTTTTGATACTTAATATAACTTTGATTATCTTAATTTAGAAGATATTTGCATAACATATATGATGAGAATATTTCAATAACATAGATTATTTATCCATATAAACATTCTCAAGGTAGGTCTCTAATGAACTTGTTTCACAAACAAGAATCCACATGTTCTCTCGAAGCAATATAATGCTTAAAGCTTGTCAACACTACTTTTTGCCCTAATCAAAGATAATAACATATGCTAGTATATCTAGCACTATTAATCTCATATTTTAAACACTTCATAACTTCTTTTGCACTATGAATGAATACAAAGGACTTTATTATATATTTTAAGATCATATCAAACAAAAGAATCAACAAAAGCACTATGACAATAAAGAATGACTTTTTGTAAACATAATGTTTAATATGAACACAAAATATCCCTATTACATGCAAGCTCTAAGGAATGCTACTAACAATCTCCCACTTGCCTTAGAGCAAATCTCTAATGTACCTAACACCTATATTATTGACATAAAAGTCAAATCTATTTTGTCAAAATGCCACAATGTAAGGATTAACTATGCTCTAATCGGTAAGGACTCTCTCAATCCTTAAATCTTGCCTGGCAATGAACTATCTATTGAGATGGTAGCACCTAAGTACATAATTGGATATTTGGTGACCATGGTATTATTTTAACAATACAAAAGAATTGGGTCAATGATAGTTGTTACCACTCCTAGTTTCATGGTGAACTTCCTAATCTATACTGCTTCCTCAGATGCATTGAAATCTATAATGTACTTTACTTTGGTTGTTAAATCTATAGTTGTATCTTGTTTGGAACTTTTCCACCTAAATGCACCTCCTAAGAATAAGTACACAAAACTTGACTAAGATTTGCAATCATCTTTGCTAGACTAAAAGCTAGCATCTATATACCTGCTTACTTGCAAATCCCCTTCTCTATATAAGAAGAATACGTCCCTAGTCCTTCTTAAGTAATTATAAATATTTTTGATAGCCACCCAATGTTCATCTCCAAAATTTAATTGGAATCTGCTTGTGACACTTAGAGCAAATGCTATATAAGGTTTTGTAAATAACATATACATGATAGATTTTGAAGGCAAAGTATATAGGATTTTACTCATGCATTCTCTCTCCCCTTATTTCTTAAGATAAATAGACATAGATAGGATTTTACCATAACTTATTGGGTTAAATCCTTTCTTTGAGATATCCATGGCAAACCTCTTTAGAATCTTGTCTATGTATGTGTACTATGAATGACCTATGAACCACTTGGATCTATCTCTATATATCTCAATCCCTATTATGTAGGTTGCCTCACTAAATTCATTCATGTAAAATTCTTAGATAGCCAAATCTTAATTGATTGTATTATTGAGACATAATTTTACATGATTAATATTTCATCCACATTTAATACTAGAAAAATTATTGCACTCCCAAATACCTTTACCTTTTTATAAGCATATGTTCATCCAAGTTTGGTGAGAAATTAAAATCTTTTATTATCTCATTAAATTAGATGTTCTAGGTCTTAGATACTTTCTTCAGTCCATAGATGGACATTTTAAGCTTGCATACCTTATTACTACCATTAGATGTAAATCCTTCTAGTAGTGTCATGTAGACATCCTCTAATAAGTTTCCATTAAAGAAAGCTATTTTGACATTCATTCACCATATCTTATAACCATATTAAATAGTAATAGCAAGAAAAATCCTATTAGATCTAAGCATGCTATGATTAAAAAAGTCTTATCAAAGTTAATTCCTTGCCTTTGATGTTAATCCTTTGTAACTAACCTTACTTTATAGGTAACAACCTTAAACTCTATCTTAATCTTATTCTTGAAGATCCATTTAAACCCAGTGGCTTTGATCACCTTAGATGTATCAACTAAAGATCATGTCATATATTGAATCTATTTCAGATTGCATAGCTTTTAGCCATAATTTTAATTCTAAATTCTTTAAAATCTCATTAAAGCATAAAGGCTCATCCTCTATTATGGTCAATTGTCATTCTCATTTATAAGAAATCAATCTCTCATGATTAATATGAAAACTAGTAAGTCATTTTAGAACTTCTATTTCCATAGGTCTACTATTACATCATCATCATATGTAATAGGCCTAAGATCAATTGATTGATCTACATCTATTTGTCGTTCTCAAACTTTATCAAGTTTGATTCTACTCCCACTATCTTCCTTGAAGAGAAACTCCTTCACTAGAAAGATTGCATGCTTTGAATCAAACACCTTTTTTCCAATGTATTGAAGAAATAATATTCGATAGACTCCTTTAAATATCCCATAAATAAGCACTTATTAGATTTAACATCAATCATATTTGACACAATTCTTTTCACATTAGCATGGTAACCCATACTTTCAAATGTGAAAGAATTAGTTTCTTATTACACCATATCTCATATGGGTTAACATCAACTAATTTTGATGGAACTCTATTTAAAAGATAAACATCAATTTCTAGTTCATGGCCTAAAAATGATTCAAGCAACTCTACAAAGATCATCACAAATTGAAGCATAACTAATACAGTTAGAATTCTTCCTTCAGATGTATAGCTATGTTGTGATGTATATGGTGGATTCCATTGAAATAATATGCCATTATTTCTTAGATAACACTAAAGATCACGGGTTAAGTATTCTTTACCTCGATATAATCAAAGTTTTTTTTATCATTTCTACTAAGATGTTTCTCAACTTCATTTCCAAATTCTTTGAATTCCTTAAAGGCTTTAGATTTGTACTTCATCAAGTACACATACCCATATTATGAATAGTCATCGATAAAGGTAAAAAAGTAGAGAAATCTAACTCTTACATGTGTGGTCATTAGGCTGCATACATATGTATAACGTCCAAAATTCTACTAGCATGTTCACCCTTTCAACTAAAAGGTATCTTAGTTATTTTGCCTAACAAATAGAATGTGATTGTTTTAATTAGTTATTAATGAAATCAACTTTAGTCACTAAATTTGCAACTTAGGCATGTGTTTCTCGTTTATAGGTTATACATAATAGTGCCATAGGAAAGATGGTTTCAAGTTATCCACCATTTGTCTCTTGGTATTAATAGTATAAAGTTCTTTTGATTATAAAAAATGTAAATTCCATTAATATTAGATTAAGAACAATATAAAAACATTGTCTTTATAAGCTAAGCAACCTTTACTCTTATTAATGGAAATGTGAAAATCTTATTCAGCAAGACAAGATAAAGATATAATTTTCTTATTTAAGGAAAGAACAAAATAACAATTAGTAAGCTCTAATACAAGTCTTGACGGCAAATACAAATGTTATGTTCCTACAACTAATGCAACAACTCTTGCTCCATTTGCCACTTATAGGTTCATATCACACTTTTTCAGCCTTTACTGTTCTTCAGTCCCTGCATATTAGAAACTAAATGAGAATTATAAATAGTATCTAATACTTATATGTGATTATCAATAATGGTACTAGTATTAATCTCTATAACATAAATACCTAAGGCAGAAGCATCTCTATTTCTCTTCTTGTTGCAAGACTCAAGGTAATTATTGCAATTTAGCTTCTAATAACAAATCTTACAATAATGTACACTAGTCAGCTTTGAGCTAGTCTCTTTAACAACTATAATAGCAATAGTAGGAGGCTATTTACCTTTGCCTTTCTACATCTACATTAGAAATTAGTTGTTTAACCTTGCCCTTTTATTTTGAACTAAAAGATTTAACAATTCTTACTACTTATGAATTCTTTTTCATAACATCCTTATTAGTTTTGAGCATGTTTAGCAACTTAAGATCATTGTCTAAATATTATTCATTTGATAATTAAACAAAATTTGTGTATAAGTATCTAGACACCACTAATGGATCAAGTTTATTCTTAATTCATGATCTATCACAAACACTAGTGCACTTAACAACTCAATATAGACATTCATGCTTTACATCATGACTGAAGTTCCTTCCATCATTCTTCAGTGGAACAAAGCCTTAGATATCTCATATATTTTATTTCTACTCTACACATCAAATAGTTCATACAAGTGAAATAAAATAGTGTGAGCAACCATATACTTACATTGCTTTTACAATTCGAGAAAAATAAATGCCAACATATTACATATTGCTAGGTCTAAGTTCATTGAAAGTTTTAGATATGCTGATTGAGCATTACCATTAGTAAAATCATCAAGGATAGGTGGCAATGGCTTTTTTAAAACATAGCCCAACTATTCACTGCTAAGAATAATTCTTAAATTTATAAGCTTGTCAATGAAGTTGGGCAAAGTTAATTTATTTGCATCAAAGATAGTGTATAAAATCATATTTGATGTACTATTGATGCACTAAAATAACCTTCATGTGAAGATTAAAACATGTTAGTGCATGGTTGTCTATATGAATGCATTTTATAAGTTCTTTTATAAAATCCCTATATGCTTCCATTTTTTTATTACAAATTAGCAACACTCACATTGATCCTAGAAATCCTGGTGGTTTTCTTATTAAGATAGTAACCATCTCTCGTTAAGGTCAAACATTGGGTTTTCTTGAGAAGTTTAACCCATAACAAAAATGGTAGGCATCTCATACCCATTGTATTATATGCAACAACTAATCATTAGGTCACCAACTCTTAGAGCATTTGTAACTCAATCATATTTCCCCATTCTACCTCCAAAATGATTGACCTTTTATTCACTGAACAAGCTAATGGACTGTCTAAGATAGACACATTAGAATAGTCATAAAATATTCAAAGTAGCTTTGGCTTGGATTTGCCTAACAAGCCGACGCCAATAAGAATATTGGTCAAAACTATACTAACGAAAGGCTTGCAAGTCTTAGTATTTAGTTTGAGAGATTTCTTCCATTTTATTCTCATCATGGTTGATACTTTGGCATGCTTCTGCAAAGAGATTTTTGCATGTTGTGGGATACACATGCATCTCATACATATGTTATCTAATCATAACAAATATATGGTTTAGTTATGGACGTCTACTAAATTGATTTTCTTGAGCTAAAAGAAATTAGTTTCGGTCGAACCCTAAGTAGTTGTGCTTGAACTACAAACTCATAAGGAATAAAAAGAAATTTCTAACTATTTCTTCTTGGTGCTTCTTAGTGTGCCTTCTGCTTTATTTGCTCCTTTATATTTCTTCATCCTAATCTAATCCTAAATAATCCAATTACATATTATAATATTTAGGAGGCCACAAGTTATATGTGAGGGGAGTTAGATGAGAAAGAAATGCAAATAAAAATGAGAATTTTAATAAAATAAAATTGATGCAATGCAAGATCATTCATATTGGTCTTTGTATAGGACTAGCCATCATGCCAATCATACTCCTTTAATATGCATTTTGAAAGTATCACATGTATTAAACTTGAAAATTTTGATTATAGTCAATTAGTAGTATAATAAAACATATAAAACCAATTTCAGTACTCTCGGCCTATAGTCATAATAAAAATTCATGTTCCTTTAATGTAATATTAATCAAATTAATCTTGCACTTTAATTATTAATCCATATTAAAAATTAATTGACATATTTACATTTTATAAAAATATGATTTCATTAGAATTTTAGGCAATCATATTACTTAAAAGCAAATGACCTAAAATTGAATATAACATTTCATAAGAGGAGGTTATGCATATAAAGAATCCCATTTTATTGAAGTTTATATTTGATATAGTTAACAATAATTGAGAAAAAATTAATACATATAAATAATTTAAATCCTAATCATGTCAAGAAAATCAAATAATTTAGGAATTAAATTGAATGTTTAATATTAATTGATTTTTAGATAGTAAAAAACAAACAATATGTTGTACATCACTATAAATCCAAAATTTGACTAATAAATTAAACAATTGATTTTTTAAATCAATTTTAGGATGATATATAACATATATTTCAAGAAATGGAAAATCCAATCATTTTTAATTTTAATTTAATTAAAAATCATTAAGCATTACTTATAAAGAATCGAATTCAAAGTGACATGTAAAATCGTTTATAATTCAAATAGAGGAATTGATCCAAACTACTTTTAATTAGTTCTAACAATAATTGGCACATATTTAGACCAATAATGATAGTTTTATTGAGTAAAATATGCCCTACAAGTTGTGAAACTTGTGGCAAACAATGGAGAAAAAACTAAGCAATACACAATAAAAAATTGTGACAATATTTACTGTTAAGCAAGTTAAAGAATCTAATTCATGTCTAAATGCATTTTACCATTTAAAATCCTTTTATTAACATAAAAAAAATCATATATTAGTGATATAATAGACCAATAATAATTAGAAATCAATCAAATCAAATAGCACAACAATTATGCATGTAACACTTGTGCGTCGAGGCTATGTGAATAATACCACTAGGTCCGGGAAGTATGCTCCGGTGCTGAGTCACTTGCATGAGAACTAAGGTAGTGACACTGATTATGAAACTTTGAGGGGCTTTTAAACTAATGAAAAAGTCAAAATTTAAAAATTTAGCAGAACTAATAATTCATTTTGGGCTATAAGCTAATGATCTATGGGGTTAAACTAAGTTGGGCCGAGAATAAACTAAGATATGCCCAAACGGACTCAAAAATATCATACCCTAAAGCTTAAAAATTTCACTGAGTCTATTGGTGAAAGAATTTTTGAATTTAGAGGTCATTTGCAAATTTTCATAATTTTTTAAGTTGGCTCGCAAATCGAGGTAATCTGTAAATTGCCCTATTGATGGAATTTGGCCACAAAAATTTACAAGCATGTAGAGAGGATTAAGTTAGGAATTTTTAAACAAATAACATATTTTTTTAAGGTCCTTATGATTTTTAAAAATTTCTAGAAGTTTCTACCAAAATTGAGCTATTTTGAGATGGTTTGGGAGGTCATGAGACCCACCCATGCTAAGCTAGCTGGCTTAAGGGCCATTACACATGTCAACCAATAGTGATAAGTGGCCAAGTCCACTCATAAAAGAAAAAATTATTCTTTCTTTCTCTTGTTGGAATTGACACCACCTAAAGGGAAATTCCCCATTTTCATCATATTCTTTAGCTTCTTCTAGAAAAATCTTTTCACCTAAATTCATTCATATGTGTTTAGGTAATTTCAAAAAAATAATCATTAGAAAAGGAGCTCTCATGATTTAATTAAAAATCACCAAATGTCTAAGGGTCAAAAGGCATTCCAGCAAAGGTGTAAGGTGAGTTTTTATGGGTTTTCTTAGTTTTCCTTGGGAATTTATGGGTATATTTAAA
>CANXYI012070347.1:0-18395 GCA_948208565.1 Hura crepitans
TATTGTTTAAGGCTTTGGATGTCTTGGAATTCCATTTAGTTTGATTTTTATAATTTTTATCAAAATTTGCTTTTGATTCTAGGTTTTGCTTTTGCTATTATAGGTTTATTTTTTTATTATATAGTTTTTATCTCTTTATGTGTATTTCTTTGCTGCCATCAAATTAAAAAATTATGAACTAACTTAACAAGTCAGTTTATAGGAACCATACTCAATTAAATTCCTATCCCTCTATATAGCATATACAATTATTATTACTGACCACTAACTACCACCCTCCCTACCTTAATGCCACCTACCTTCCCTATCACCTCTTTTTATTCTGTTAATTCTACCATCTCTCCCAAATTCTTATGCAACTCACTAACTAAACACACCTAATTATTTACAAGATTTTTAGAATAACTTTAAGTGTCACATCAGTGCTACGGACTTAGAGTTCATAATTTGGGTATTTCGGTGCTACTAACTTATAAGTCATTATTTTGGGCACTTTGGTTCTACTAACCTATGGGTTATTGTATTAAGCCTTACAAGCCACCGTATTTATCTTTGGGCTATGATATAAGATGAAACCTTCATGGTCACTCTTTAAGACCTTTATCATAATTGTTTGAGACCTTTGTGGTGACCGATTCTTGATATACAATTTTAGGTTATGTTTTTTATATATGGGTAAAATGGTAAATTAACATATACTGTAATTAATAATGAAAATTAAAATGAGACAATAATGTGTGAATATGTTATATCATAAATGAATGAATAATGCATGATGATATTGACTAAATAATGAAATTATAATAAATTAGATACATAAAATGATTGATTGTGTACTTGTAAGTTATAACCTAGCTAAAAAGCATAATATAATTTCTGTATACATAGTCATATTTGATTAATATTTTTTTTATTTAAGGTGAACTTAGGTATAGATATTCTCTAGATTGTGTGTCATAAAGTTTGCTTATAATTATTATTTTAGATATGTTATATTGTCATATTTATGATATACTTTTATATGTACGTAATATTACATGTTACATATAAGTTATGGATTGAAACATGATTGTATGAATATAAAAATGCATGATATATATATATATATATATATATATATGTGTGTGTGTGTGTGTGTGTGTGTGTGTGTATTAGGTTGATTACACCACTAAGATCCAAAGCTTAGCACATCATTTAATGCGATGCGCAGGTATCTTGAAAGGCTAGAATAAGGGTTAGATAGATGACAATTATGGAAAAAGTTAAAGCTAAGTTGTATTTTAAGTATATAATATTTTGATGTATAAGAAAGAAAGAGTCTTGTAATATTATGGTTATAAAGCTTAAGTTGTATTTGTAATATGAAATCAACATTGTATAAGAAAAATTATATATATCTAGTGGTTGTATATGGTTAATATGGTTTTAAGGTTTAGGTTATGCTCGATATTTTTTTTATATGTGATGGCATATCTATATGTTGATGGTTGGTTGTATGATATATATTGTGAGTTTTAGATATTATGAGTGCATATGTTTTTATATGCATGGATGTGTTACAAATATGGTGGAAATTATGTGATTGAATTGCATAAATATATGTTGTGATATTAGTAATAAGTTATTTAATGAATGGAATGAATAAGAGGATCATAGAGATTAGTGTTATGGTGGATATGTTATAGAAGTGTGTTTTTTTGCTGGCTACTAATTAGGCTAGTGTCGCTAGCTAGCCATTATGTTGTCTAATTTTCTACATAATGATCCCTATCAGAATCAATGAGGAAGATTTTCAATAGTTGGGTTTTCACAATTATTGTTTATGAATCTTTTTTATATGAAAAAGCTTTTAAGACTATAAAGCCATCAAGTAAGATAAGACATATGATAAGTAAAGGTAAGTTGAATGCTACCTCTCACTCTAGTCTAATGATTGGACAAGATAAAGTATGTCACATTTGGTGATATTAGATCTTTGGTTTAGTCATTTCTTAGAGTAAGAAAGAGTATAAGGAATATAAAACTACCAAGTAGCTAAGGCTATTAAAAGTGAATAGTCTGATGATAAGGATAGATCAGTTAGTTTCTAGTATTAGAAAGGACATTGATGAAGTTAATCTATATGACCTTAAAAAGAAGTAAAGGTAGAAGAAGGATTGTCATGAGATACTCAGATTATGATTTGAGGTTGGTTAATAATGGATGTCTAAAGGAGAGAATCATGTATGATAAGAGATGAAACTAGTAGAAGTAAGGATATCATGATGTTAAGAAATTGAAAGGAACATATTAAAGGATTAGTGAAAATTTATTAAATGAAAAGTGAAGGTGAAGTAGTTATGATGAAAGAGAGTTCAAGGATTTAAGAGTTAATGCTCTTAATATACCTATCAATCCCTTACTATTTAATGCCTTTTGATGCTTATGCATGAGACATTAGGCTAGGTTGTGCATCACATCATTAAACATCATTATAAAAGTATAAATTGTCACATTACATGTGACATCCCCTACCGGATTCCCAAAGAACCCGACAAGTGATACATTTCCCAATAGGTCACCCATCTTAGGATTGCTCAAGGAGAAAACTCCTTAACACTTAGGAACTATTTTCAAATTCTATCATAAATGACTTAGATATCTAGTCTAATCCTTATCCATATGCATACATGGTTTGACAGACATAGACAAAGCCTTTATAGACCCTTTATAGATCACAGAAAAAATTAGATAGCGTAACTGCTACCTAGGTGATATATAAAAAATTCCTCACCTGTTAAAAACACTTCTATATATAATAACTCATAACTTGCACCCGGACCCTCTAGTCCCCCATTCAACATCATCACATCTCATATATGTCAACATCAAACACATAGCCTCAAGCCTATAGATATAAAAAAAAACCACAAACATAGCCCAAGACAATCCAAACACTCATTTATTTATAACTGATTTGTTTAAGCTTAAAGACTTCAGCAGTTCTAAGCATGTTGAACATATAACTTGCAGTTCTTACTTGAGTTTTTACTATATACATCAATACACAAATAAAATACATAGGTCTTTACTGTTACACTGCATGTACTATAAGGCTGGATAGCTATCCTTGCTTACCTACACACCAAAACACTGGTACATTAAGTATAAAACTCGATGATAAATTTAATAAATTAAAGCATGTCTTATGCAAGCACACAGATGCTTTCATATATTAGCAATAAAAGATTTAAATATATAGCTCCCATGAAATGAACACAATATTATTCCATTACCATATATTTCATTAGCCAGGTCGATACAGTTATGTAAGACACATGCAAGTCATAAGATAATGGTCTAGGTGCAGTGTGTGAGCAATATGCCAAATTATTGATACCATTCAGATACTATGCCATATGTTCCTCAAATTTACTAAAATGCCACTAGGATAATTTTATCCAGTTTATTTCGAAATTTTATTCAATCGTTCTATTATTTCCAGGTGCATTATTCAAATTATTAAATAGGCCCTACTAGGTAGACTACACTTATAGATATTGGAACAAGAAGGAATTTAAAGGTGTGTAATAGCCCACATTTTAGACCCTGACCACTATACTAGCCTATAACCTAGAGGGATCAGTTCTTAAGAACCTCTCGAGGCAAAATGCTGAGTAAATGTGCATAGGGATCAGTCCATAGGCCTCCTAAGGGCACTGATCATGTCTAATGACTCCTCTTGTGCCCACCCAGTAGACTAGTGCAGTGGCCCCGCTAGGGACCTTTGCCACTATATTGGCATAGTCCAATATACAACCAATAGTGCTAGCAACAAAGAGTGTGTACCCACAAACTAGTGCAGTGGCTCAATAATGAACCTCCACCGCTGCACCGGCCTAGTATGATATTTAAACAATCTAATAGCTACTTATCCCCAAATTGACTAGTCAACCCATCTAGTGGGTGTCTAGCTAATAAGCCATAAGACTTTCTTTTACGTTCATTTATTTACTAATCATTATTTTATAATATTTAAAAATGTTTAACAGTCAGTTATGAATTTATTTCCACAGTCAAATTTTGACCCGGACAGTTATGGGTCCATTTTTGTCCTACCAGACAATTATGAGTATTTTTTTAGCCCAATTTAAGATCATTCTATAGGTATAATTAAGTCCATTTTACTCCATTAATTAAGTCCATATTACGTGCAATTTATAAATCATAATTAAGCTAAGTCTAGTCTGGTCCTTTTATAGGAATGTTATAGGTCATTTCCATTATTTACGTACACATTTATAAGCCCAATACTAACCTTGTTCTAGGAACTTTCCCATGCCATTCACAATCAATATTTCACATGATCATAGGCCCGAAGCCAAGTCTATTCATAGTTTCCAAGTGACCCTTAATATAGCCTCAAATTCCATTCAAAATAAATGTACAAAAGGTCTCAAATATGGGTACCATTTTATGCTATTATAGCTCACA
Organism: Hura crepitans; assembly: GCA_948208565.1. NCBI lineage: Eukaryota > Viridiplantae > Streptophyta > Magnoliopsida > Malpighiales > Euphorbiaceae > Hura > Hura crepitans. Next base: position 4,474 of record CANXYI012070347.1, read on the forward strand.
TTTTAGGCTAATATAGTCACTTAAATTCTACTTACTTCAAACCACCTTCTAATTTAATTTAACATAGGTGTTTCTTACTATTGCATAACCATTTTCATGCCATATATCTCACACATGTATGCTTATCTCATTAAAAGGTCATGTTCACTATTTCATTCTTAACATACCATGTCATTTCACACATATTTTAGCATGCTATATATGCATGCACACATACTACATGTCATGCCGACAAAGTCATACTAAAACATACACATTTTGCGGCCATAACCCTACCTGATTCACTTTCTTTTGTCAATTCCATCACACAGGCATATCACCCCATTCCTAACATGCCATTAACTACCTAATATCCTAAGCCTTAAACATCACACACTTGCCTTACTAACCAAACACCTCTCAACCATATTAAACTTATAACCATATTCATGCATTTTCATTAGTTTGCCACACACATATGTCACATTTTATCACTATAATAAGAACACACGTGTATGTATCCCATATCCATGCCTTCATCCACAAATCAACATACATACTACCCATATTTTATTATTACATATGAGCCATATTTTATTAGTACATACTAGCCATATTTTATTAGTACATACTAGCCATATATTATTGTTACATATTAACCACATTTTATTATTTCATACTAGCCATATTTTATTATTTTGACATAGGCACACATACATTATTTCATTATGTTCACCACTTATATATACTCTCCCATGTCAATATCCCATTTTCATTATATACTTCACAGCCATGCATGACACACATCATGACCATATCTTTTGCATCACCCATACATCAAAATTAAGTAAATTCAAGACACATAATGAAATCCACACATCACCTACTTCATGTTTTCTTGCAACCAACACTAAATCCCACACATGATTAACATTCACACTTACATGAAAAGAAATCAGTATTTTTTTGGTCATTCTAACCATTAATTTCATAATACAAAACCACCAACACTCTTAAAGATAAAAATCAAGCCATGTTAGTATTTATTAAATTCACATACCCATTTAAGAAACCAAGCTCCTCCATACCTTATGCTAGCTTAAAGCTCCCTTGTAACACCCTTTTTCCTTTAACTTCAAGCTTGATAATCCCTTAGTGTCCTCATGTTTTCCACCTCTAAAATACCACCAAAATTACACACATGCTTAATTGAAATTTTTGGTTATGTAAGCATGTTTAAGAGGGAGAAATTAACTAAGATCCAAAATAAAAATTAAAAGAGCCAACATACACTATGATTTAAGCTCTTGGCTGCCTATGGACTCCATTGCTTCTTTCTTAACTTTCTTTGCAATTTTGGGCACCTTGCAGAGTCCTCAACCTTCAAGATTAAATTCCTTACTTGAAATACTATCTTTTTATGGCAATTGGAGGAGAATATAGAGATAGAACAACTACAAAAGAAAAGAAGGAAAGTTTGAAAATGTGTCTAGCAAAAACAAAAGAGAAAGGAAAAAAAGAAAGAAAAAGAAAAAGGAGTGAAGAAAAAGAAAGAGAAGTATGGGGTGATAGTGGACCTGGTGTCCCTTCAAGGGAATGGCCACCTACCTCACCTGCGGGAGAGTTTTTAGGGTGCCTCGGGTCATATCCTATGGCTTTTGAGTGCTCTGAAACTCAATTTTTTGATAATAGGGTTGCCAACTTTTGGGAATTTTTAAAAATCACTTAGTTGTCAAAAAAATTATACCATTTGTTCCAAAAATTCCTTATTTACTCCCAATTAGAAGCCTATAAAATTTTATGGCAAAATTCCATCGGGAAGTAGGTGAACCAAAATTTTGAGAATCTCAATTTCTCAGTAGAATTTTGGGGAATTTTAAAAATTGACCCGGAACTCTAAAAAGTATCATGTTATTTGAAAAATCATAGAATAGCCTTATTTAAGGGCATGCAAAATTTCATGGCCAAATTCCTTCGGGAGATAGGCTAGCCAAAAGATCTCGAAAAATCACAATTTTACCAAAATACCGAAAATTCTCAAATGATCTTAGAAAATTAAAATTCCTTCTTCATTGGCCTCATTAAAATTTTTAACCTTGAGGATATGATATTTTCATGTCCAACTGAGCTCATCCTAGGTCATTCTCAGACTAACTCAATCTGAGCCTATGGCCTATTAGATTACGGGCTGAAATTATTTATTGGTTCTGCTAAATTTTTAATTCAGGTCGATTTCACCCTTTTTGAGCCTTGAAAAGTTTAATGGATAGTGTACCCTACCTCGGGCCTTATGCAAGTAACCCAGCACTCTAGGAACACTTCACAGGCCTCGAGGTATTATCCCTAGAGCCTCAAGGTACAAGCATTACTATTTTTCCCCTCGTAGGAAATTTCATCCCTAAAATTGCTTGATATAATTATAGGAAAACATCGGGTAGTTGCCATTCGATTTTAGAATTCTTGTGTACCTCTTAGGCATTACCTCTTCCTTAGAGTTTATCTCTCTAAAGGTGATATATTGTCTATAAATTAATTCATCTACAACCATTAAATTAGTATGCCATTTGTTCATAATCATAGGCAATCCCACTATAAATCTTATTATGCATTTTTCCTCGCTTCCATATGATATTGATATAAGATGTAGCAATCTAGAAAGAATCTAATACTCAGGTCCTAACTATTAACAAATTAGACATTTAGTCATGTATACATTACATTGCTTTTTATACCTACCACTCATAGTGTGGCTGTAAATTTGAATATCTCCTCATATTCCCTGGGTACATAGCATAAAGGCTTCATATGTCTCCTTCATATCCATAATCTTCAATCATTTACACTAGATAGTTATGACTTACTAAGGTAGTATATATTTAACTTTACTATGTTTAAATCTAACAATCTTCCCCTCTTAGGGCTTACCTAGTAAATTATTTTTCTTTCCTCTCTATACTCTATCATTACACCACTTAATTACCAATCATATTTGTGTTGCCTCGGGGGCTATTTACCTTACCTCTCCTAGTCCTTTCTTATATGTCCATGTCCAGTGGCACTAGTTTTTGTCTCTATCTATTCTTATTATTTGACTCCTATCAAGTCCCTTCATAGTTGCGCTATTAACATGCCATGCTTAATTGTGTGGGGTATATGAAATAATAGAAAAATATTATGCAACAAATGATGAAACAATATTAATGGCAAGATGCAATTCTTGTCAAAATGCAATGCTCGAGCCTGGTAATGGATGCAAGCAAAGAAAGAAAGTAGCCCTCTTCTGTAGGGACCTTGATAGTCATATCTTTGACTTCAATCTGCTTATATTTCTCTTACTATATACACTTATGCCAATCTCTTCAAATGTTTTAAATTTCCCCGCATCTCACTTCCCAAATATATGACCCTAATATTCTTTACTATCCTTTAAAGTACATGTCCTTATAGTTAGATTTTCCTTTATTAACCCAGTTTATCAAAGCCCCATATTTGTCTCTCTCCGAAGGCCTATAACACTCTATTCATCAAGTTCATACAGACTACTGAGGTATCAATGAGCTCATAGGACATCATTAAAACTCATAATGCATGTGTCAAATTCTAAAAGTAGTTTTAAGGACGTCAGCCTCTTTACTCCTTAACTGGTAATATCTTACTCTCAGACCATTTGGAAAGAATTATACCAACACCTTCAACTGATCATAGAAATCATAGATTCCTAGCAAATGGTATTTAGTTTCACAATTACTTTATTCAATCATCTATACTTACTATATAGCCAAGACGGTTTGTCTTTTTCCTTTACAAATTGACATGAGGTTCCACAAAGTGATACCCTGAGTTTAACAATATCTATCATTTCTTAAAACTGCACTTTTAATCCTTTCAATTTTATAGGTGCCATTCCTTAGGGAACCATAGATGTAGAAGAAATATTAGAATACACATTAGTTCCTAGGCCAAGTTTTCTAAAGAAGACAATCATGGCAACTTCCTAAAACACATCTGGAATTCCAATCATAATTAGAGTTTACCCAAGATAAGGGGTAAATTTTTTGATGTCAAAAATATGTATCAGATAAACTTCTCACCTTACATAAATGACTTCTCTTCCATATCAACTAAGATGAGACTTTTCAAAAACTTCTCTCACTTATAGCCATAATTTATGATCCCTCTATAGTCTAAAGGGTAAATCTTCTAGAGTTACAATCAACTATTGGTTAATATCAATATAACCCATTTATTCCCTAAGTAACATCAAACTCATAAAAGAATATTTCAATAAGGTTAACAAAAACAATGATATGTAGTTCATTTATTATCAAGGTATATACCTCTGATGTACAGCCACAATCTGCTCAACAAATTTCTAACTCACATGTCTAACCTTACTTATTTAGGTTTTAGTCCCCTACTATGTGCTAGTATAACACAAGCATAAAAATCTATAAATCTCTAAGTATTAATGCCAAGTTGACACATCAATTAAATGCAACATACTGGTGATAGCCTCTAGGGCATCTTCTCCTTTTTGAACCTCATTAGCTCATTGTTTAATTGCAATATAAGCTTCCCTCCTTGCCACAGACCTAATTAGGAGGTTACTATTACATTGTCTCTTTTGGCTTATCTTTACACCCTAATTCAATGGTGTTACTATAGATGCCTATATATGAGCACCCTCTCCCAATCTCTAGAGACACTCTTGTCTTGTAGTGGTCTATAGACCTATAACTAAAACATCCCCCTTTTCTTGCCTACCAATACCAACCCCAATGTCTCTTAATACAAGTGACACAACTTGGGGGTGTCTTTCTGATAGCTGCTAATATCTAAATATTGACAGCTCTTCTTGTACACCTCCAGGATAATTCCTTTTGAAATGATTTATGGCCCCATAGAGGAAGTATTCCACAACTTTTGTCTATTTACATTGCCTCAATGCCTTTTGGTACAAATGCCATAGTTCAGGGAATTATTTTTAGTAGCTACTGCTGTAACCCTAGGCCTAGTGGAAAAAAAATCTATGCATCCCATGCACCTGTTGAATTTGGGCCTTTTCTTGGCACTGGGTCTTGAACTAGTTTGACCTACTGTATACTGCCTCTCTTCTTGGGAGGGTTCATTTCTTCTTACATTTACTTCTCCTATAACATAGACAACTGTCACTAATGTTGTCGCGTACCTTAACAACTTTGCTATCTATGATAACAGCATTAATAGTGTCTGACTAGGTTGATGTACTGTGCCTAAAGCAGTGGCTGATGTACAACACCACTTAACTTGACTACTTTTTGTATAACACCAGGGGCATGTCCTACTACTTACCCTTTTTTTCTAGTAAGGTATGCTCGCTTACCCTGATTACTATAGAAAACCATCACCTATCAGCCTTATTGCAATATAGCAGTTTAAGGAAATCAATCTTAGACACTGGCACTCATGTAAGATACCTAGGAATAAGAAACTAGGCTCTAATATCACTAAATGTGACACCCCCTATTGGATTCCCAAAGAACTCAACAGGCAATAAACTTCTTGGCCGGTTACCCATCTTAGCATTGCTCTAGGAGAAAACTCTTTAACACTTATAGACTGCTTTCAAACTCTATTAGATATGACTTAGATATCTAGTCTAATCCTTATCCATATGCATACATGGTCTGATAGACATAGACAAAGCCTTTACAGACATTTTACAAGCCACAGAAAAATTAAGCAGCGTAAACGCTACCTAGGTGATACACCAAAAATCCCTCACCTATTAAAAACACTTATATATATAATAAATCATAACTTCCACCTGGACCTTTTGGTCCCCCAGTCAACATTAGCACATCTCATATATGTCAATATTAAACACATAGGCCTCAGGCCTACAAATACAAAAAAAAAACCATAAACACAGCCAAAGACAATCCAAACACCCGTTTATTTATAATTTATTTGCTTAAGCTTATAGACTTCAGCAGTTCCAAGCATGCTGGACATATAACCTATAGTTCTTACTTGAGTTCTTACTATATACATCAACATATGTAGGTCTTTATTGTCTCTACTGCTACACTACACATATTACGAGGCTTGACAACTATCCTTGCTTACTTGTGAACCAAAACACTAGTACACTGAGTATAAAACTCAGTGGTAAATTTAATAAATTAAAGCATGTCTTATGCAAGCACACAGATGCTGTAATACACTAGCAATAAAGGATTTAAGTATATAGCTCCCATAAAATGAATACAATGTTATTTTATTAACATATATTTCCTCAGCTAGTTAATATAGTTATTCTTGACACATACAAGTCATAAGATAATGATCTAGGTGTAGTGTGTGAGTAACATGCCAAATTATTGATGCCATTAAGATACTATGCCACATGTTCCTTAAATTTACTAAAATGCCATTGGGATAATTTATTCAGTTTATTTCTAAAATTTATTCAATCATTCTATTATTTCTAGGTGCATTATTCAAATTATTAAATAAGCCCCACTAAGTAGGCTACACTTATAGACATTGGAACAAAAGGGACCTAAAAGCTGTGTAATGTCCCATATTTTAGAGCTCGACTGCATCAACCTATAGCCTATAAGGATCTATTCATAAGAACCTCTTAAGGAAAAATGCTGAGTAACTGTGCATAAGGATCAGTTAGTAGACCTCTCAAAGGCACTAATCATTTCTAATGACTCCTCCAGTGTTTGCCCAACAAATAAGTGTGGTCGGCCCATTGGGGACCTTCACCACTGCATTGGCATAGTCCAATATACAATCAATAGTGATAGTAGCAAAAAGTGTCTACCCCATAGACTAGTGCAATGGCTTAATAATGAACCTCGACTGCTGCACCGACCTAGTTTGATAATTAGACAGTCTAGCAGCTGCTAATCCGTAAATTGACTAGTCAACCTATCAAATGGGTGTTTAGCTAATACGCCATCTGACTTTCTTTTACATTTATTTATTTACTGATCATTATTTTATAATATTTAAAAATGTTTAACAGTCAGTTATGAATTTATTTCCACAGTCAAATTTTGACTTAGACAATTATGGGACGATTTTGGTCCTACCAAACAATTATGAGTATGTTTTCTAAGCTCAATTTAAGATAATTCTATAGGCATAATTCAATCCATTTTATTCCATTAATTAAAGCCCTATTACATGTAATTTATAAATCATAATCAAGCTAAGTCCAGTCTAGTCCTTTTATTGGATAGTTATAGGTCATTTCTAGTATTTACATACACATTTATAGGCCCAATACTGGCCTTGTTCTAGGCATTTTTCCCATGCCATTCACAATCAATAATTCATATAATCATAGGCCCGAAGCCAAGTCTATTCATAGTTTCCAAGTGACCATTAAGGTAGCCTCAATTTCTATTCAAAATAAATGTACAAAAGGTCTCAAATATGGGTACCATTTAATGCCATTATAGCTTACATTTTAGGCTAATTTAGTCACTTAAATTCTAGTAATTTAGACCACCTTCTAACTCAATTTAACATAGGTGTTTCTTATTATGGCATAACTATTTTCATGCCGTGTATCTCACACATGTATATTAATTTCATTAAAAGGTCATGTTCACTATTTCAAGCTTAACATGCCATGTTATTTCACACACATTTTAGCATGCTACAAGAACATATGCATGCACACGTACTACATGTCATGCTAATAAAGTCATACTAAAACATACACATGCCACGACTATAACCCAACCTCACAATAATTCACTTGTTTTTGTCAATTCCATCACACATGTATATCGCCCCATTCCTAACATGCCATCAACTACCCAATATCCCAAGCCTTACACATCACACACATGCCTTACCAACCAAACACCTCTTGGCCATATTAAACTTACAACCATATTCATTCATTTTCATTAGTTTGCCACACACACATATGTCACATTTTATCACTCTAACTAGAAGACACATGTATGTATCCCATGTCCATGCCTTTATCCACAAATTAACATACATACTAACCATATTTTATTATTACAAACTAGCCTTATTTTATTACATACTAGACAAATTTTAGTATTACATACTAACAACATTTTGATTATTTCATACTAGCCATATTTTATTATTTTGACAGGCTCATATACATGTATCCCATATGACACACATACATTATTTCTTTATGTTCAGAACTTATACATTCTCTCTCATGTCAATATCCCATTTTTATTATGGTTCACTCATCATAGGTATAATTTACACAACATAAATTTAACTCCTACCACTTTGCTAAAGCAACTTAAGTGTCCTAATTTCACCTTTCCTCATCACACAAGCTTATAACCTATTATAGTTAGACATATTAACCATATATCATCATAAATTTTCCACACAATGCCTAATCCTTGCCTTCTAAGCCAAAATGCCATTATGCACCTCATAGCTATACATGACACACATTAAGACCATATCCTTTGCATCACCTATACATCAAAATTAAGTAAATTTAAGACATACAATGGAATCCACACACCACCTACTTCACGTTTTCTTGCAATTACACCAAATCCTACAGGTGATTAACATTCACACTTACATGAAAAGAAATCAGTATTGTTCTACTCATTGCAACCATAAATTTCATAATACAAAACCACCAACACTCTCAAAGAAAAATATCAAAGCATGCTAGAATTTATTAAATTCACATACCCATTTAAGAAACCAAGCTCCTCTACACCTCATGCTAGCCTAAAGCTCCCTTGTAACACCCTTTTTCCTTTAACTTCAAGCTTGAAAATCCCTTAGTGTCCTCACATTTTCCACCTCTAAAATATGACCAAAATTACACACATGCTTAATTGAAGTTTTTAGTTATGTAAGCATGTTTAGGTGGGAGAAATTCATTAAGAACCAAAATAAAAATTAAAGGAGCCAACTTACACTAAGATTTAACCTCTTGGCTACCCACGGACTCCATTGCTTCTTTCTTAACTTTCTTTGCATTTTTAGGCACCTTGTGGACTCCTCAACCTTCAAGATTAAGTTACTTACTTAAAATGCTATGTTTTGGTGGAAATTAGAGGAGAATATAGGGCTAGAGTAGCCATGAAAGAAAAGAAGGAAAGCTGGAAAATGAGGCTAGCAAAAATGAAGGAGAAAGGAAGAAAAAAAAGAAAAAAGAAAGAAGAGTGTGGGGTGATAGTGGGATAGGTGTCCCTTAAAGGGAATGGTTACCTACCTTAGCTATTGAAGAGTTTTTGGGGTGTCTCAAGTCACATCCCATGGCTCTCAACTGCTCTAAAACTCAGTTTTTCTATAATAGGGGCTGCCAACTTTAGGGATTTTTAGAATTCACTTGGTCATCAAAAAATTATGTTGTTTGTTCCTCAAATCCTCATTTAGTCCTTATTAGATGCCCATAAAATTTTGTAACAAAATTCCATCAGGAAATAGGTGAACAAAATTTTTGGGAATTTTAGTTTCTCGAAAGAATTTTAAGGTATTTTAAAAATTCACTCGGACCTCCAAAAATTATCACATTTATTTTAAAAATCCTCAAATAGCCTTATTTAAGGGCATGCAAAATTTCATGGCCAAATTCCTTTGGGAGATAGGCTAGCAAAAACATCACGAAATATCGCAATTTTATCGAAATATCAAAAATTCTCAAACAACCTCAAAAAATTAAAATTCTTTCTTTTTTGGCCTTACAATAATTTTTAACCTTCAGGGTATGATATTTTCATGTCTAATCGGGCTTATCCTGGGTCATTCCCAGCTCGACTTAATCTGAGCCTACAACCCACTAGATTACAGCTCGAAATAATTTATCGATTTTGCTAAATTTTTAATTGACGTCATTTTCACCTCTTTAAGCCTTTAATGGACAGTGTACCCCACTTTGGGCCTTGTGCAAGTAACCAAGCACTCTGGGCACACTTCCTGAGTCTTGAGGTACTATCCCTAAAGCCTTGGTGTACGAGCATTACATTGCATTATTATCATTATTTGTATCATTATATGTGCATAATTACAGCATTTACATTATATATATGTGTTCTTGCCTAAATTGAGTGGGGAATTAATAGGATACACCTATACAAGTGAATAACAAAAAAAAAGGATTGCAGTAAATAAAAAGAAAGTTATGTTAGATAAAGGATAGTATAAGTCATAAGAGAAGCTAAAACTCATAGATACAAATGGAACTACTTATATAGGTTTAAGTTGATACAAAATTATTATAAGGATTTTATATATACGAAAGATTAGTTGTAAAGAAACTATAGTTCATAGTGGCAATAGAAATGCATTATTTTCTTTATGAAAGATAAAATCTAATAGATTAAGGACGTGTTAGATGTGTAATATAACAAGTAGAATTTGAAAGGACTAAATGTATATGTATTATGGGCCCCTACAAAAATCTTAAAAGGGGAAATGATAAAAGTGTAAGTAAAGATGTGACTAATGATTACAAGAGATAAACTTAAGTCATTGATGATGAAAAGGCTATTATAAGTCAAGTAAGTGATGAGGAAGTTATATAGAACATGAAACTCTACCAAGCAGTGTATGTGTATTAGGTTAGTATGCAAGTATACTAAATTATTTAAGAATTTTACAGATAAAATTATTTTATAGGGGGAAGAAATGTAATACCCAAAAATCTTAGCATTATGAATAGTGACAACTAAGGGTCATGAATAGTGACTTCCAAGACATGATCAGGATTTTCTTATCAATTAAAGGATCAAGTTATAAGTATGTTATAGGTAAATTTTGACATGAAAATAAGGACGTTTGAAGGTTTAATGAGCAATAATGAACAAGATTTTGAAGAGTAAATCTTGAAGCCCAAAATAGCATCTTTAAGTGTGAGAATACATTTTTTAACCTCATTGATCAAGATTTTATTAGTGGAACAGTGTATGTTTGTAATTTGGCAAAGAAAGGAGAACATTCAGGTGGAAATCAAACAATAATGAGCATGTATATAAATAGTACAACCAAAGAGTGAATAGTACCTCTTGGGACCCAAAACATACTAATGTTACAAGATGATAGCATTAATTATAAGACATTTTTTTTAGTAAAGTTTGGAAAGTAAATAAGGTTACAAAAGAGGTTAAAAATAGAAGTTAAGTTTTTACAGTAGTGTACTATTAATAATGACATAGTTAAAGTTGAATTGTAACATATTTTTAAATGTGCTCAAATGGACCTAAAAATGCCACATTTTAAGGCTCAACTATTCTAAAGAATATAACAATATAGGTAATGGAATTTTTAAACATTGGGAAGTATTTTATAATACTCAGGTAAAGATAAAAGTAGCAATTTTAATAGAAATTTCTTGATTTCTGAGTAAGGACTTTTTAGGGTCTTTTGAGTATTAAGACAAGTAATTTACTAGATAATAAAAATATGATAATTGGTGGATCATTGAAGAGAAATCTTTTTTAATGGAACAAAAGTAGGATTTTTGTGCTTGAATTAATTTGGACCCTTAGATTTCTTTTAAGTTTTGATCATGGCCATTTATAAGGGCATATAAAAGACAAAAAAAAAATTTTGAAGGGGGTCAATTCTAGCAATAATTTTTCTCCTTTTCCCTTTCACTCTCACGTTGGCCAAAAAAGCCATCTGTAAGCTTTTTCCTCTTTCATACCCACCCATTCTCTCATCCTCATAACAAATTAACTTATGAAAAAGCCTTCTCAAGCCCTAATCATCAAGAAATAGGTCTCAATTGGGGAGTTTTTAGAGGTTTTACTTCTTAGATAAATAGTGCTAATATGGCATGTAAGTGGTTCTTTTAGTGTGTTTATATTTTTCTAAGATGTAATTGAATGCCAATAAGAGATTTATCAATTCAATTTGAGAATTGGGTGGCTATTTTATTTATTATGAATTTTTAGAGATTATGGATAAATAGTAACTAATAGTTGCATGGGTAATTGTTTTTGAGTTTTTATAATTTCAAGGATGTAATTTGATGCCAATTAAAGTTTTCTAAGATCAATTTTAAGTATTAAAAGCATTGAGAATTTATTTTGGATTTTTTATTGTATTTATGTTGTATGTTTATAGTTAATGTGTATTATTGATGGAATTATGCAAAGAGGAAGCTTGAGGTGGCTTAATTGGTGTAACTAGACACCAAAATTTATAAGTGTAATCAACCTATTATATAAGTGTTAATAAAATTTCAATTTAAAGTGTGTACATGTGTGATAAGATTAGTGTTACGTGTACGTAATTAATGAAATATGGTATGTAATGAAGATTTATGATTGTATTAATTGTGAATTAAGTATATATAAGTTGAAATAGATATTAAAGCATGTGTAGTTTAATATGGCTGAATGGGGTATTATAAGCATATTTATGTGATTATGGTTATATGGGTAAAAATGTATGTGTGTTAGGGTATGATGTGCAAATTAGTATATATATGACCATGAAACTTTGATTTAAAGTATGTATGTGTATGGTTGAATTTGGTATTAGTGTATGTAATTAATATAATTAGGTAATAAACAATGAATTATCTTGTAATGCTTGTGAATTGAGTGTGTATATCAAAGAATGGATAAAGAGGTGTGTTTATTATGTTCTAGCCGAATGGTGTACTTATAAGCATAAGGTTACCTATATGTGTATGTGTGTGAAGGTTAAATGTAATCATAATAGTATAGTGAGAGGTTAAACATGTGTATGTTGACATTAGAATTGAGAAATTGACTAATTAGCATATGTTATGATGACTTTTGTGGTCTTGCATTAAGATTTACGTAGGTTAGGTGATTTATATGTTTAAAAAGAGGTTATATGAATATTGTGGTTAAAATGTATGTGAACATGAAGGTATATGTACATGTGTGTTAAGATTGGGAAAATATGTAAAAATTGAAGCTTAATAAAGCATCAGATTAAGATATTATAATGACATGACATGATATCATATAATAAGATAATTTTAAGGTATTATGATGTGTTATAAAAGGTAAAATAAACACATGGTTATAAAAAGATTAAAATGTATTTGTCATGCTTAACTTTTGGTCCAATTTTTAAAAGGTTGCAATTGGAACTAAAGAAAAAAATGAGGAGTGAAATGGACATATAGAATGAATAAAGTCAGGTAGTATGAAAAATGAAGCACAAATTAACTAAAGGGCAAAATGGTAATTTTTTGAAAAGTTAAGGGTAAAATGAAAATTTCACTATTCATGGTCAAAAGATGAGAGAGACACATAGGAGTAATGAGTAAGTGACTTGTGGTATGGTAATCATGAGCAAATGTGAGAAAAATGAGGTTTGGGAGCAAGCCTTAGTGAATAGTGATAATTGGGCCGTGAATAGTATTCTTTAGCCAATTGGAGTTAACCCGACAAAAAAAATTGTATTAACTTTAAGATACATTGTGATGAAATTTAAGAAACCATTGAGGTTATAAAAGGGGTTTAAAATATAATATAAAATCTAAATTACAATATACGGTGAATAGTAAATGGTTCAGAGCTTAATGGAAAAATTTAGAAAAGTGCTCAAAAAATTTTAAAAGTAGCACATCCTAATGGTCAAAACTTCAGAAAGAATCTAAAAACCATAGCATTGGAATTTTTTGAACATGGGAACTATTAGAAAAAAATTTAAGGAAATAAATTCAATTAAATTTATATATTTTAGGAAAAATGGTGAAATGGTTTTATCGAAAGCAATTTTAGTAATCAGATTAAAGAGTATCATTATAAATCTTGGCCATCCAAATAGAAATAAAGGATTAATGAGGCACTAAATGATTAAATAATCTTTTTAAAGAATATACACATGGAAAATATCTAGCCATACATGTGTAATCTTCCTCTTTAATTCCTAGCCATTAGATCTACCTATATAAGTTAAATTAATATATTTTATTCTTTTAGTTTTCAGCC
>CANXYI012070470.1:0-11064 GCA_948208565.1 Hura crepitans
AGTGTTAAAAGGGCTTTAAATTAGACTAATAGTTGATTTAAATTTAGGCCAAGAAGGGATCTCAATTAATTAGTCAAAGATTAGGTCAAACCTATGCGTAGAAAGCCCACCTAGGATTTCTGCATAGGGCTTAATTTAATTGGCCTCTTTGATGGGCTTAATTAAACCCAATTAAGGTTAGATTTTAATGAAATTAAATTCAGACCTATGGCAATTAAGAGGAGATTAATAAACCTCAATAGTTGTTTACCAAGGGTTACCTCTTTAAAATTTACAGAGAAGCAATTTTTTTTCGCGGTAAATTTTTTCTTTCTTTATTTTTCTTCTCTTCACATCTAAATAATCTTACTAGCCTATAGATATTTAGATATTCACCAGAAATCCTTGTGTGGATACTTTGGAAGTGCTCCCAATTAAGGAACACTATGGTTTGCAACAACTTGGTGTGGTGAAATTCAAGAAAAAAATGAAGAATGGTGAAGAATGGTAAATACTAATCTTTATTTTTCTTATTATTAATTAATTTCAATTCTTCCAATGGCCAAATAATACGTTTGGATTCCATAGAAAATTTTAAATTTTTTGCTATGCATGATCTATGGAAACCAACACTACAACACCAGCCGGACTAAGGCATCCGCTATCTAAGACCCAGTCCACTATTACTTGCATCGGGTCTTAGCTCTCAGCTATTTATGGTGAGTCAGTAGCTCCGGTTAGTTGAACTAGACCAACCTATATGGCCTCTAGGCCATGGAGCACAACATCCTGTTTAATCCCATCTAAACCATTCTTGAGCACCTTCATCGAGCTTGTTGATCCCTAAGCAAAGGGATCATCATCGGAGGAGTTGTCACTGCCATTTTAGCAGGGCTAGGCATCCCAGAGCAGTACCTTAGCAAATCCCTTTGATAGCAGCTATGGGTCGATCAAGATGCTTACATCACCATCAGGATCGTGAGGCCTGATTCCTAAGCACTAGCAGGCTAAAGGCTATGAGCAGCTACTAAGTTAGATCAGCAGGTGGGGGAGCAACTAGGTAAGGATCACCAGTTTGTATTAGACCTCGAGGAGCTTTTGGGGGTAGACTTAACTCTCGAGAGGCCAGCCTAAAGAGAGCGAATTGATAAGGCAGGTCCATCTTCTTTAGCACCTCATTTATCATTACTCGAGTATCTATTTTAGGGCTTGGAGACCCAGATGATAGAGTGGTTCCACCTCATCCACATCGACCTAAGCATGAGGATCAAAAAGTCTGAGCATCGGATTGCTAAGAGACTGGATGTGATAGAGGTAGAGCTCCGAACATTAAGGGATCAAAGACAGCCCTTGGCTCTGTAGCCCTTTATTTTGTTTTACTTTTCTTTCATTTTATTTTCTTATACATATTACTTTAGGGCACAAAATTTTTGTACTAAAAAATCATTCATCTATAAAATTGCCATATTTTATTCATTGCTTTTATTCTTTTAACAGAATATGGATAAAATAATAAAATAATAAAATATATGATAAAATAAAAAATAAATAATAAATAAATGAAATAAAAAGATAGATAAAATAATAATAAAAAGGAGAGATAAAAAAAGAAAAGGAAGAAAGAAGAAGAGAAAGACAAAAACAAAATAAAGCATAAAAAAATAAGTAATAAATAATATATGAACATAATAATAAGAGAGGGAAAAAGAAGAAAAACAACAAGAAAAAGACATAAAAAATTATAGTTTTCAAAGACATGACATGGATTCAAAAAAAAAAATGCACTCACACACACACAAGATGTATCCATATTGTAAATAACCTCTAATGACTAATACATTTTACTTCATTTTTTCTACATAGGGGGCAACCTAAATTTTCTAAACAACCTTATGAATGTGTCAAACGTAATACTAATTACATGTTGCAAGTAGTGAAGGTGGCAACTCATTAACAACAAATCCTTCTAAATTATCTTTCAGTGCAACATCTCATAGCACCACCCGAGTTCAGGTGCAATGTGTCAGAGCACTACCTGAACCAAATTATCTTCGAGTGCAAATGTCTCACAGTACTGCCCGAGTTTGAGTGCAATGTCTCAAAGAATTTCCTGAACCAAATATCTTCAGGTGTAACATATCACAGCACTGCCCTAGTTTGGGTGCAATGTCTTAGAGCATTACCTGAACCAAATTATATTCGGGTGCAATGTCTCATAGCACTACTCGAGTTCGAGTGCAATGTCTCAGAGCACTACCTAAACCAAATTATATTCAGGTGTAATGTCTTATAGCATTGCCTGGGATTAGGTGCAATGTCTCACAACACTACTTGAACCAAATCAATTATGAGAGTAATGTCTCCAGCACTATCCAGACCTTATTAACTCTAGTTATGGTGATTCTTATGAAAGGATCACTATACAAGGTATGTGTCTCATTCTTTGCTAAACTTTGGGTCACCTCACACACTCTATAGTTGCCTCCCTAGAGATGGGGGCAACTATAGACACTAGGTCTCTAGGGCTCCTATGTTCGGTTTGCCTACTAATGATGAAACGGACAAAAATCCTAATAAAAAGGTTTTTTATGTCCAAATTGAAGATCTCAAAATTTTCTTAAAAAAAGTCAAAATGGCAGTTTTCCATAGAAAATGGCAGTTTTGGCAAAACAGGCCATTTTTACAAAGAAACGGCCATTCCCGAGCCAAAATGGCCGTTTTCCTGAAGAAAATAATCGTTTTTGCAAAACATGCCATTTCCGTGAGGGAATGACTATTCTAAGGCCAAAACGGCATTTTGATTGCCAAAACGACTGTTTTGACCCGAAAACGGCCATTTTCACATGCAAAACGGCTGTTTTCACCAAAACAGTCATTTTCACTAAAAATGGCCATTTTTTGCCTCGGGAAGTGTGTATAAAAGGGAAATTCATTTTTCCAAAGAGAGGTTGGTCATTTTGAGGAGAGAGAAAATTTTTAGAGAGAGAATACACCAAAAAGGCAAAAATGCATTCCTAAAACACCATTTTTTGAAACTTCTGGAGATTCAAGCACAATTTTTTGGTCCGATCTAGATTTTTTTTAAAGGAAAATATACTCAATGTGTCAATTGGCCCATTTTTCTACTGCTTTCATTTTTCTTTCTGCTTTTATCCATCTATCAGTTAGATGTGATAATATATTTTTGTCATATTTTTTATATTTATGTGACTATTTATTTTTATTTTATTTCTCTCTATCTATATATTTTTGCTTCGCATACTAATATATTATTTCTATTGTTGTGATGCAATTTGTTTGATTATTTGGGATCTAACTATTATTTTTTTGACCGCCTCATTAAATCCTAATGAAGTAACCTTCTAATGACCTTTTATTTTCTGCTATCTATTTATTATGTGTTTTGTGTGTTGCTAATTTCCTTTATTATCGCCTATTTTTAGTTAGATTGTATTT
This sequence comes from Hura crepitans, assembly GCA_948208565.1. Taxonomy (NCBI): domain Eukaryota; kingdom Viridiplantae; phylum Streptophyta; class Magnoliopsida; order Malpighiales; family Euphorbiaceae; genus Hura; species Hura crepitans. Next base: position 3,436 of record CANXYI012070470.1, read on the forward strand.
TAGTTGTTCCAAAATGTAATTTTATTTTTATTTTTATTTGGTTAGGGTGTATTTTAGGTAATTGCTATGTAATATATTTTTATTGTCGAATTATTTACCTGTATATTCCATGAATGATGTAATAAGTAAAAAAATGATTTTTTTTGCACGTTAGAAAAATAACCAAAACATTTTTATTTAATTAGCTGGTGTTTTGCTAATAAAATGGGTTTTGATTTTCCTTAATAAAAGTCACAATAATAAAAATTATTTAATAAAATTGACATGCGAGAACCAAATTTCTCAACCTAATCAATCACCTGATTTTATGTATGATATTTTCAATTTCAATCGCGTAATTTTCCATGAACGCAACATTAGGTAGAAAATAATTTTTACCTGTTAAAAAGAAATAATAATGAAAAATTATTTTATACTAAATTAATTGGTATTTTGCTAATAAAATAGAATCTAATTTTTTAATAAAAGTTATGATGATAAAATCCATTTTCCAAAATCAACATGCTAGAACCAAAGTTCTCAAACTAACCAATCACCTGATTTTAATAAAAATCACTACAATAAAATCCATTTTTCAAAATTAGCATATGAGAACCAAAGTTCTCAAGACGATCAACTGCTCAATTTCATGTATGATATTTTAATTCCAAGCATTTATTTACTTTGCTATAAAAATACTATGTAATTCCTCATACATGAATATGTGATTTATTTAAATTGTAAAATGCTGTTTGTGAAAAAGAATAATATTATAAATTCAAATTGAATTTTCATATTAACTTGAGGTATAAATAAGAGTAGGGTTTCGAACTGCTCTAGTTTTGGCCCTACAAGGTATTTCCCAACTTTGCTTGGGTGGTAACTCCTACCTTGTGGTGCCCAACTCGCTCCTCCTAGGTTAATCAAATAAGAGCGGCCTTAAATTCCTCTAGCTTCCTTCTAATCTTTCAAGACTTAAGGAGTGAGGCTTAGGTCGAGTCTTCGATTGTTTCAGTTTGATCGGCCCAAGGAAAATTAAAGGGACGCGAACACAATAATACTATTAAAAGTACATAAATATACCATCAAAATATTTGTCGGCTACATTGCAAAATATTGAGGCTAAATCGATACTCTATCTATAACCTATGTAACAAAATATCGATATGCTGAGTATAAAATATAGTGGTGAATTTAATGAAATAAAAGCATGTCATGCATTCATACATGCAACAAACATATTATAGGTCACAATGCAACATACCAAGGTCATTTAATAAAATGATATTAATTTATTAATCTACCACATTATTTACATTTCTAATGTCATCTCATTATTAACTTTACTATTTATTATACGTTCGGCCTATACTAGATAGATGACACTTTAAGGTACTAGATAAAAAGGACATCCAGGCTATATAATGGCCCACATTTTAGACCTTAATAGCTATACCTACCTAATGTAGTGGCCCACACTCTGGACCTTAGTGGCTACATCCATCTAGTCCAATAATAGGGATCGGCTCACAAAGACCTCCTAATACCGGACAAACAAATAACACACTAGTAGTTATACTATGTTGTTGCCCCATTTGGACCTCAGTAGTTGCACCTACATTATCTGATAGCAAAGACCAGGCCTTAGACCTTCTAATATCGGATAAATAAATTTCATATATCATATTTTGTAGTGGCCTATTGCTGGACCTCAGTGGCTACACTCGTCTACATAATCACACTGGTAAAGGCCTAGGAGGACCAATTCCCTTAGCAACTACTAATCCCTAGTTTATAGGTCAACCCATCCAATGGGTATCTAATTAATTGGCCAACTCCATTATTACTTTGTTACTCAGTTATAGGTTATTTATCTCCTTCATATTTATCTGAGATCATAAAATATTAGGTCATAATTGCATATCTATTTTATTAGATAATTTCGGGTCATTTTACGTAATAGGTACTATTCATTTGGTCACTTTTCACTATTCATTTAGTCATTACCACCTGTCTCACATGGCATATTTCATCACAACTCATACTATACCAATTCTCACTAATGTCCATATTTCTCCCACCATGAAATATTCTCATGTTTATCATAATTCTCCTATTAAATGCCCAAATATCAAATCACCAACAACATATCACTTTGCATACCATTGTATATCATTATTTTGGTTTTTAATGTACCTTTCTCTATGTAGAAAACCATTTCCATGTTTTACCTGAATTAGACCCTTCCATTTATTCATAGCCATGTACTTATTTTCTCTCATTTCTGAGCCCTACATCGTATACATCACATTTTCCACCATATTACATTATGATCACATACCATGCATAGATGCACATGCCACGACATACATGTCATGCACTTGGCCATACAGACACCTCACACATGTACATATTTTTCACATCCAATTTACATGCATATCATTATTATTACATCAACCATACATAGTGGCATGCTTATTTTAACAAAACATGCACACATATGCACAAACCAACACTTCTATACATATGTTCATGTATAGAGACATGCACTCACATCTTGGCATGCATTCATCATATTAAATTCACATACATAGGGTAATTTTATACCCTTTTCCACACTTTTAGTGCCTTATTTCCCTTGGTTTTTTACTATTCTTCCTTGAACCTATATATGGAATCCTAGACATAGAAAATTCATATAAAATAGTACAAAGCTCTAAATTGAAATATGTAAATATAGAAATTCTTAGAATAACAATGTCCACTTGAAACAAAAATAAAAACTAAGAAAATACCACTTACACTCTAAAAGTGCCCTATTCACTCCATATTTATTCCTCCCAATTAAAGCCTTTTCTTGAAATTTTACCACTTAGAAAGCATTTTAGGGATCATAGAGGTGTGATTCCATATAAAGCATGCAAGGTTTGGAGAAGATTTAAAGGTGGAAGAAAGGAGAAATGGTAGAGGGTTTTAGTGTAGGTGGTGTCGAATTTTTGGCTTGGGGGAGGTTGAAGATGGCTTTCCTTCATATATATGTCATATGTACATATGTGGGGGTTTATATATTTAGCAATCACATGGTTAGATCATGAAACATGGCAATCAAACGATCTAAATAAATTGAATTTCTTCTTAAACTTTATTAAATTTTAATAATTTTTCTAGGCATCCAAAAATAATTGCTTTTATTTTAAAAATCCTTAATTTTGCCCAATTAAAGCCTCATAAAATTCTAGGCCTAAACTCTAGTGGCAACTATGGTTGCTATTCACTCGTTATAATAATAAATTCTAAAAAATAATCAAAATAACTTCAAAAGGTTAAAATTCCTTTACCAATAGAGTCAGTGGAATTTTTAACCTTTAGGATATGCTATTTTTAGGTCTATCTAGGCAGACTCTGAGTCATTCTTGGCATAAGTTCATTTTAGGTCACTATTCTCTAGTTTACTGCCTAACATTAGTTATTGGTTTTACTAAAATTTTAAATTATTCCATTTTATTCATTTTTTGGCCCATAAAATTTTTATGATTAGTATATAACCTTTTTGTCCTTACAAAGGTGTCCCGACTCCTGAGGACCTTATTTAAGCCTTAGGGTACTATTCATGTAACCTCGATTTATAGGCATTACAACCTGATTCCTAATCTCATAATTAAGGCTATTCTGAAACATCCTATAGTGGGCTTCATCCATAGGGAACATGTCTTTTGCATATCTAACAAGCCTGAGGAACTCTTTCTCATACTTAAACATTGACATGCTCTTCTATTTAAGATTTAGGAACTCTCTAACCCTTAGCTCTTAATAAGTTTCACTAATATATCTTTTTTAGAACTCCTATTGGAAGAATTCCCAAGTTTTTATCTTAGTTGGCTTCCCTCAAGTTAGAGACTTCCACTAGTTATATGCATTAGGCTAAAATATTCACACAATTGATGTTATCCTCATCACGTTGTTCATTTGATCTAAAAAATTCTCTTCCTTGAGTCCTTTGAACTCTTCTACTATATTTTTCTTTAGTCCTTTTAATTAATATGCTCCTACGAGGTTTCATTTGTGGAGTTAAAAGTGGTGCAGGTTACATGTTGATAGTAGCTTACCTTGGCAATTGGATCGGCTATGATAGCATGGCTTGTTGCCCTTATACCTATGGTATAAGTGGGACAAAATCTAATGCAATAGGTTATCTTATGTTACCTATGTTGACTGGTGCAAAACTCTCAACTTCCTTATGGATAGCCTAATGCTATTTATTTGAAATATTTTTAAGAATTCAATGTCAACCAATTTGATAAGTGGTCTATAGCTATCATGTATTCTATGAAATGAAATGCATAACAAATCACATAGAACTTGCGCACACAAAATGGGCTTAAGTTTCACAGGTAAGAATAACCTTAACTAGGCTCTAATACCACTAAATATGATGCCTTTGCTACTAAAATCAAATAACACCGAAAGTAAAAGGGCCACATTATATACCATAGGCACTAGTTTTATATGTTCATATAGATAACTTGATAAAACCATCATCTTATGCATACATACAAGTATGTAACACAAGGACTATTTGTAAATATCCATAATCATTATAAAACCAATGAATCAATAAAAGAATAAATCAAACGCATAATTATATTAGCCCAAAATGGCTTTACACCAAGAAAATCAAATGTTTATGTTTGAAAAGAAAAGTTTGAAAATGTAAAACTAAAATAATGAGTAAATATACATCAAGCTGTTATATGCGAACTCTAATGACAGTTGCATACTTCCCATTTACCAATGCTTTCTCCATTGAAGCTTTAAGCTATGTATGGAATAGACATCTAACATGCTATAAAAACTTGCTTAGTGGTATAGAATCAAAGTGGTGTAATTTCCAAGCAAGTATACATTCATACAAACTTACTAGTATCACATGCCATGCACTTCATTCAAGTAAGCATGCATTCATATAGACTTACCAGTATCACAAACACATACTTCAATCATACATCTCTCATATCATGTCAAAAACTTTTAAAAGTTATATGGTATATGACCTTATTTACCATTCATGCAGAATATGATCTCATAATATATGCCTTTACCATTTTCAAGTTATAGAACAATCATAAGATAGATTACCATAATTGCATTGTCACTTGTTAAGCATAATTGTAAACATAAAGTCATTGTCCTAATTAATTATCAATTATTATAGTTAGGACCATTACTTATGAATTTAATACACATTATACTTTGAGACTACTCTAGACTAAATAAAGGGTTTCACAAAACTTCAAAGACCAAATAAAAAAATCTTTGTAGAGCTAACAGTAGAATGCTTTATAGACCTAAATAGTATAATGCTCCATAGAGCTAAAAAGTATAATGCTTCATAGAGCTAAACAATATAATGCTTTGTGGAACCAAATACTATGTATAATGTCATCTTGACCTAGTGGCTATACCTATAATAAAATAGTACTACGTAGAGTGACCAACATCAGAAAGCAACTGCTAACACCTTTAGTATGGCATGCTAACGTATACAAATGCTATTAAGTTAGACTAAGCATACAAAGGGCTTGTTATGTGGTTTTGATTAATTAGTCATCTATATCATAGTTCATAATCTCATTAACTTCAACTAATAATTTTTAGTGTATGACATGTGCCTTTGTCAATATCCTAAGTATAATACATAACCATATCATTTGTCAATCAATGTGTAACATTGTAGTTGCCATCAATCTCAAATTATAGTCCATAAAAAATAGTTAATAATCATCATAGTCATACCTCTCATAATATTCAATCATGTAATGAGATAGTAGGTTCATATATTCCTTCATACAATGTGGGTTAGCATAAAATCCTTAGCATGGTTCACTGGTTCCAGTATTATAACCATAATGTGTTTAAATATTACTAACAATATAATAAATCATGTGAAATCAATTATCATGCTAAAAAATAGGACTATTACATAGAGTCAATATGTTTAAGTCCTCAAAGCTCAAAGATTTAAAGCTCACATTTCAAGTCCAAAAACTCTTCAATAAATCCTTGAGAATATGCCAATTTGTAGGTCAAATATTACTTAAATTAATGGTCAAAATTAGGTAAAAATTGATTTGAAATTCCATTAAGTTTGGGAAAAAATGTAAAAATAAAACATTATGTTGTCTAGAGGGGTTTATGGACATGATCCCTTTTATAGTTTACGGTTGTAAGCCCTTTAAAAATCCATAAGCCTACATTTTAGCCTGGATGTCATGCTTGATTTTTAGTCTAATTTTTTATAAGGTTAGATTGGGAATTATATGAAAATGTGGGAAGTAAAATGGATGTATAGATCGAGTAGAGTCGATTAACATGAATAACGGAGCAAAAATTAACTAAAGGGCAAAATGGAAATTTTGTTGAAACCAATGGTAAAATTGAAAATCCACTATTCATAGTTAAAAAGAGGATAGAGACATATGGGAGTAATGAGGAAGTGATTTGTGGCATGATAATGATGAGAAAATGTGAGAAAGATGAGTTTCGAGAGCAAGCATCAGTAAATAATGACAACAGGGCTTGGAATAATGTTCCTAGGCTAAATAGAGATAACCTAACCAAAAATTAGTATTAATTATAAGATGCATTATGGTGAAATTTGAGAAGCATTTGAGGTCATCTATGCGATTAAAAATCAAAAATAAAACATGGACTTAAAGTGTAATGTGAATAGTAAACCATTGAGAGCTAGATTGAAAATTTAGAAACATGCTCAGAAAATTCCAAAAGTGGCACATTCTAATGGTAAAAAATTCCAAAGAACCCAAAAATCATGAATTTGGAATTTTCTGAACATGGCAACTAATAGAAAAAAATTAGCGAAATAAATTCAATTAAATATGTATATTTATGGAACAATGGTGGTGTAAGGAGCATTTTTTTGCCATTGGATTAAAAAGGATCATGATAAATCTTAGCCATCTAAGTGGAAACAAGGGATTAATGTGACACCCTTTACCCGCTCACCCTGAACGGATAAGGTGTGTCTATGCTTCCACTATTTCTTCCTCAGGCACTACCAGACATTTCTTAATATTCGAGTAGCATAACGGCTGCCCTGTTACCTAATCCAAATTTTTGATAACCTATAAGAAAACACTTCTAAACTCCAAACAACATCCATAACTCCAATGGACCCTCTGGTCCTCCAAATCACAGATAATATTTATCATCACATACAATCACAGGGTCAGAGACCCACCAACAATCATACGATCATAGAACCATCATGATATACATATGACTGTACATTTCCCAAAATATATGACCTATGAATGTATATACAAGATACTGCAATTCAACATACAACCTATACCCACTATTTACATGAGTGCATACCTATTATTCATCTTATACAAGAAAGAAAACAGTATACCAAAGAGACTTGTGTTCAGCTACACTGAGCTCCTCGTCTGATGCTGCTTGTCCCTCTGTCTACAACTTGCGTATCAAAACACCGACACGCTGAGTATAAAACTCAATGGTGGAATATATCAACCTAAATATGTCATTTACTCAAACAGATGCAAGTTTACATGCAACATGTATCCATTATCCTTAATAAATTCCCTAGACCTTTAAACACTGAATTTC
>CANXYI012070592.1:0-10598 GCA_948208565.1 Hura crepitans
AACATATTAATGTTTTGTTTGAATTGTTATTACTTATTTATATAATATCATATTGCTGCTGAGAATAATATTTATTTATACGTAGTGTTGATGTGGTTATTTATAATATTATGCATTGTTTCCTGATGAACAAGGAAAATAAAATAACATGCTTGCATTATTATCATTCTTTTTCTCTATTTTCTATCATTAATTATTTAATATTTTAATATAATTTTCATTATTTTTTTATCCTTTTGAATTCTTAAAATATTTAAGCAAATTATTCTTTATTTAAAGAAAAAAAATATAAAACAAGAGTAGATTATATATTAAATAATACAATCAAGTTAAATTTTATATCCACAAAACAATATACTATAATACAATATTATATATAATAATACATTCCGATACAATAAAAAAATAATTCAATAAAAGAGTAAATAATGGAATACAATAAATAATTGTATATTATATTTTTATTAGTTACAAAATAATGTATGATATTATAAAATAATTATATCAAAATTACAATGAAAATAAATATTATTTTCAACGAAATAATACAATATATTCCAGCGCAATACAATGCCGCCAGTAAAGATAACCAAATAAACTGTTAATTTTTCAATAAAAAGACACGGGAGAAAGGGGTTTGATTAAACCCTGCGACTTCTGGTAATAAAGCCCAACAAACTTCCATTTGTAGTCTGCCAGATTTCTCTCGAGTTGTCGACCAATTAAAGCACTTGAGCAAAAGTAGAGATTGTCTTTATTTCCATATAAGAAACCTCGAAACCTTAATAGGGTTTCAGTGTTTCAATAACACTGTAATTTCACTGTTAAACTCGCCATGGCCCCGGATGCTTCTTATGCTCTTGCAGGTCTTTTTTCTTATGCTTGAATCAGTTTCTGCCTCTGCAATTTAGTACCCATTTAATCTTGCATGTAAAGTTCTCTTCTTTTTCTCTTTTTTTTCCAATTGGTTTTGGTTGCAGTGAGACAGAAAGTTCAGCAATTTCTCACTGCTGCTTGTACTGGAAATCTTGATCTTCTTAAGAGTAAATGCAATTTCTTCCCTTCTGTTTTTCTTTTTATTTTTATTCCTCTAGTTAATTGTAATTGCTGTGGTGGTTTTTATTCGTTCTTTTGTTTTTGGTTGATAGTTATGCTTTCTGGGTGTTTTTGTAGAATTAGCAGCTCAGTTGGATGATGGGAAAGGAATGGCAAAAACTGTGGCGGATATTAAGGATGCTAACAAAAGAGGGGCAATTCATTTTGCTGCGAGAGAGGGAAAGACTGAGGTGATCAAATACTTGTTGGAAGACTTAAATCTCGACGTGGATACCAAGGATGAAGATGGTATGACTTTAAATATTTAATTTTTTTTTTATCACTGTAATTGTTTAATGCCCTTTCTTCATTTGTGAGAAATTCCTGATTTTTTTCTTTAAATTCCTGAAAATTCTCAAACTTGCAGTAACAAGATCCGCATTGGCTATTATTCTTGAGCTGCACAATACAAAATTTTCTTGTTGAATTTTGTCTGGGCGAATTTTTTGTTTTTTGTAATTTATTTGTATTTATTGGTTTATTTATTTTTCCTCTATCTCTTGATGTTATTGTTAACATTATGCTTGCTTAATATAATAACCATTTACCCTAGATGAGTTGTATTTTTTTTTCCAACAAAGATCTTTGGCTTTGGTACGATATATTTTAAGGCTTTTTTGAGGCATTGCTGCTTAATGCAGGTGAATCTCCTCTTATTCATGCTGCTCGGCAAGGACATACAGATACTGCTATATACCTTCTCGAACATGGCGCTGATCCAGCTATGCCGAGCGATCTAGGGGCTACAGCTTTGCATCATTCTGCAGGGATAGGTATTTTATATAATTTCCCTTTTTCTTTCTGTTCTAAGGGACAAGTCTTGAGAATCTGGAGTGTGGTTTTGCTTTTTCCATAATTTCTCTGATAATTTGCGTGCTGCTCACTTGCAAGTAAAAGGTAGACTTATTCATGTTTTCTATTCATCTATGGATCTGATATGGTTTTACTTCAATGTGCATCATGCTTGTTGGCAGGAAATATTGAGTTGCTTAGGTATTTACTTTCCAAGGGTGTTGAGGTTGATTCTCAAAGTGATTCTGGGACTCCATTAATTTGGGCTGCTGGCCATGCTCAGAATGATGCTTTGAAAGTTTTGTTAGAGCATCACGCTAATGTAAAACGTGCTCTTTTCTTTTCTTTTATTTTCTTTATTTGCTTCTCTTTAAACATTGATAATGCTAAAGCAAATGCCTGATTGTATCTTATTTTGTTTATTTCATTTTTTTTAATTAAAATACTAAGAGAGAAAGATCAGTATCTTGGGTTTTGGATGAAATTTTATAACTTAAACATTTACTTCTCATATGAGGAAGCTTCATAATGGAAGTGATTAACAAGGTCAATTATTATATTATGATGCGTTACTATCCCAGGAGTAGCAATGATGTTAATCATAGTTATCGGACCCTGAGTAGAATTACGTCAAGTAGTAAAATTTACCCAAATTTTAAATTAATGTTAAATATATGCTACATAAAGTAAATAAATGCATTGAAATATGATATATTTTGAGAAATACAGGATTGTCATTAGGCTAATCAGGAAGGTCATTTATGATATATTTTCATGTCATCAATTATAAATTTGTAAAAAAATCCTACTATTATAATTTTTTTGTTTAAACTATTAAATCTAGAATTCTAGACAGTGTCATTATTGTGCCATTCAAGAAATGCATTACCAGATCATAAAATAATAAAACAAAAAATATCAAGTCAAAGAAAAATACTAAATACCTTCTCTTTTTTCCCTTCTCTCTTACCTTCTCCATCCCTTACATGACAAGCGTGCAAGTGAATTAAAACATGCGTTTTTTAATTTAAATTTATGGATACTTGTCATATAAAGAATGGAGAAGGTAAAAGATAAGGCAGATAGCAGTTCTCTAAGTCAGATCATGACGTTAGAATATAGATTGATGAAGTGTCATAACTTGAAACAAGTAGCGGACATGCGACCGGTAAGAAAATCTAATCTAAAAATAGAATAATAGAAGGGAAAAAGAGAGGTAGGTGGATGATAAATACCTAGGGAGGGTCTGGGGACTCTTTCCATAATTGTATTGGAGCTAGATTTTAATTTTTGAAGCTATGGCATCCTCTATCCCCATTAAGCAGAAAACGGCAACATATATCCTTTCGGAAGAATTCTCCCATTTAAGTATCATTTCAGTTGATTCATCCTCAATTCAGGTTCACTCCATAAATTCGAACTTCTAGGGTGGGAAATTGAATTGAATTGTTTGATATGAGTCGATAAGTTGGGAATTCTGACGACTGTTGCATTAACTGTTTCATTCTTGCCTTTCTATAAGTTAAAAAAAAAAAAGCTTCTGTTTTTCTCGATGGAATGCAGTGAGATTGTATTATTATTGAGTTTCTTGTATTTTCTCATATTATTTTGCAGCCTGATGCTGAAACTGAAGATAGTATAACTCCACTGCTGTCAGCCGTTGCGGCAGGTTCTTTAGCATGTGTAGAATCATTGGTTCAGGTACCTCCTTTGTGCTAACACTTTATCATAATAAATTGATTTTGAAAGTGGTGCATCCTCTGTTCCTATATAAAAATAGCTGGAAGATTGAAACCAAGAAGGAAAGGAGTCATGTTTACTTCCTCATTAAGGAGGGAGCTATGCTGTAGCACCTTCATTGATGTTTCTAACTGCTTATTTGTTGTTATGGAGTGTTAATTTACCTTCTTCTTAGGGAAAAATGGTTTTTTTTATTAAATCATATAGAATAATATAAATTGGATATTTTTGGGCAGTGATAATTATGTTTTTTCCACTGTTGAAATTATTTGAAAAAGGCCGTTTTAGGTTTTGTAAATGATGTTTCCATTGATTTAGCAGAATAAGCCAGAGAGCAGTTTGCATAGTATATTTCTCCTAATCTCCTTCCCTCCTAAAAAAGAAATTTGTTCTTGGTACGTAGAGTGGTAAATTTGGTAGCACAAATAATTGTTTATGGAGATTGTGTACTTTTAATGTTGTTGTATATTAGGCCTTTAAAATGGCATTAAAGATGCTGCCCCATTTTTTTTTTTTGGTGCTGAACAATCTAATTTTATTGTTCGTGCTTATCTTATATGCTTCTATGCATTTAATGGCACAAACATTTTTTGTCACTTATGTGCAGGCAGGTGCTGATGTCAATGTTCATGCTGGAGGAGCCACCCCGTTGCATATTGCTGCTGATAATGGAAGCCCGGACATCTTGAACTGCTTGCTAAAAGCTGGGGCTGATCCTAACTGTGTTGATGATGTGACGCCATCATTCCATATATTGCTTGATGAATAATTATCCTGGCTTTACTGTACCACTGCTACATGCTTATTATTTTGAGAATCCCTTAATTATATTGAGTTTATAGTAAGTTCTCTTTGGTCCACAGGATAGCCTTAAGCCGATACAGGTTGCAGCAGCAAGGGGCAATCGTGCAGCTGTTGAGATGCTTTTTGACTTGACTTCAAGGGTTCATGCTATCCCAGAGTGGACTATTGATGGAATTCTGGGATATATGCAGTCTGAAACTAACAAACAGGTCCTTAGAGCTTCAAAGACTTGTTTTTGGTTATTGCTCTTCATTTATTATCATGATGCATGACTAGTTGATTCACTTTTGAGTATGTACCAGTCTATTCTCTTTGTTGTGCATATGCCTCCTTTAAGGAATGGAATCGTTTAATACTGACAGTTGTACATTAGGAGTATTAGTGATTGCAGTGGCTTGTCTAGGTTGTTAAATTAACGCAATCAATATGTAATTTATGCAATAATCAACTGAAAAACAGTTACTGTAACAAATCAAATAAAAATTACCACAAAACTTGATCAAGTATATAGGAAAAAATTATTTGTTTATTGCACTCAATACGTTGTTTTTTATGTTTTTTTTTTTTAATCTTTATTTCCATTTAAAATGATTTGAAATTCTAGCAAATCAATTAATGTGATGAAATTAGGACTCTTGGATATTTATTTTTAGGAAGATAGCGGAGTCGTTATTGGTCAGTATCAATTTTCAGTTGGGTCATGTATAATTTTTTTTTTTCGTTATTGAAGTGAATTTTATAAGAACTATAGAGTAAATTAATTTCCTTTTAAGTTAGTGGGGTCAATGGAATGGACTCTGCAATGCCTATGAACCAGATACGTCCATAGCGAGTGAGAGATTCCTAGCTGGTAGGATATGTAAATAAAATAATTAGTTGCCCATATTGGCATTGCCTTCCCAGGCTTTGAATTTTTGTCTTTGTAGTTGCCTGTGGTTAATATGCCTATCTATGCTGCAATTGATCTCTCAATCTTCTGGATATTTGTTTGCAGGAAGCAATGAGAAGTCTGAAGGAAACAACTCCTGCGGCTGGCACCTCAGAACCTAAAGACAATATCCCTGAAGTAGTAGTTCAACTCCATGATTTAATTCTTTTATTGTTTTATGTATTCTTTATTTCTTTTTAGCTATCAAAATAGTTCTTTCATTAATAACTGTTTAAATGTTCTACCCTCCCAATTTTTTCAGGTATCAATGGAAGCCAGGAGGAGAGCGGCAGAAGCAAAAGCAAGAGGAGATGATGCTTTCAGAAGGGGGGAGTATCATTTGGCTATAGATGCTTATACACAAGTATGCTATTCATGTTACTATCCTTTGATAAATTCTAGATGTTCTCCAAGGTCTTTAGTTAGAATCTTTTGGTTCTCCTACTCGAGATTCATCCATTGCATAGGAACGAGTAAGGCATAGATTTTTTTCTCTACGGAAATGCAATGTTCAGTTTTTCTTTTTCTGCTTCAGCTAAGTGAGAATTTCTGCAGTGACCATTACTGTTTAATTCCTGTGAATCTGTATTTTGCATGACATCTTTTGACCCTCCAGCTGAGTATCCGAAGAATTGAATAGTAGAAGTCTAAAAATTGTGTTTTTCTGTAGGATGGGAAGTGGGATTTGGTGACTGGTTATATGAACAATATTAGGCTAGGAAGTTAGTGGAACAAATATTTTAGAAAATATAATTCTTGAGTAGAGAGGACTAGAGGATCCAAAAATGGTGGAGGAAACTTCTGTTTCTAGTAGTTGCTGTTGCTTCCTGGTGCCTAAAGGCACACTAGTTATGCCACATTGGATAGAATATTCGGAAGTCTGGATTAGTGGTTGGGAGCCAACATCCATTTCCAGGAGTTGCTGTTGCTTCCTGGTGCCTAATAGGCACAGTAGTTATACTACTTTATGTACAATATCAGGAGGTGTGGATTAGTTGCTGGGAGTCAAACTCCCCCACCCACTAACCAGTAATTTGGTGTTTGGTTACCTTTGCTACTGAGTTAGTGGAGCAAACATTATAGAAAACATAATTCTTGAGTGAAAAGGGCTAGAGTAAAAAATGGATGAAGAAACATCCATTTTTAGGAGTTGCTGTTGCTTCCTGGTGCCTAAAAGGCACAGTAGTTATGCTATTTTATGTAGAATACTAAGAGATGTGTACTAGATGTTGGAGCTAAAATTCCCTGCCCACCAACGGCTAATTTGGGAGTTTGGTTGACTTAGCCGCTGAAGTAGCATTTCAAAGTTTTAATTAAGCTGCTAAAAGTAGTTTCTAGCAGTTAGTGGTTGTCTTCTCCAACCACAAACAGCTAGCCATAACGATCAGATCAAATTAAACTGGCTGAGGTAGGTCATAAACTGAATCTTGACTTGATAAATTTTGGTTATTGCATTTGCAGGCTATTGATCTGGACCCTACTAGTGCCATTTTGGTTTCAAATAGAAGCCTTTCTTGGCTACGGTTGGGACAACCTGAGCAAGCGCTAGCCGATGCAAAGGCCTGCAGAGCGTTAAGCCCATGCTGGCCAAAAGCTTGTTATCGGGAAGGTGCAGCTCTTCATCTACTGCAGGCATGCCTCTCTCTCTTTCTCAGTTTGTCAAAGTGATGTTCAAGATTTGTGTCGACTATAATATCTTTGTTGCATTACTGCAGAGGTTTGACGAAGCAGCAAATGCATTTTATGAGGGTGTGAGGCTTGACCCAGAAAATAAGGAGCTTGTAGCCTCATTTAGGTTCGTGATTAGTTTGTCTTCCTCTTGTTTTTTTTCCCTTGTCGCTGACAAATCATCTATCATCTTCATCTTTAGTTGTGATCAGATAACTCTATGGTATGAGTCCATTGAACAGTATTTATTTCATCTTATCCTTTGAGCATCCTTTTTAAACCTAAGCAATTTAGAACAGTTAGGTTGTCTGTTGTAAAGTTGATTCAGATTTCCTGCTCCAATAGTCTTAGAATTGGTAAGGCTAGAATTTATGTTACCAGGTTATGAATGGATCACATTGTCTTGGGATTAAGGATTCTATGATAAATGGGGAACTTCATTTTGTAACACGCTAATATCAAATCATGTTCACCTGATATGCATTGGCACTACGGGGAGAATTTCAGACAGAATGCTCAAATCCTAGACAGAAGCAATAAATGGTTTACGTCCTAGTGCATGACCATGTCGGATGTCTTGTGTTCAGTATATTGGGGTATACGGTTTTTAATGATGAAACTTTGGTCGTCATTGCAGGGAATCTGTTGAAGCCGGGAGAAAGTTTCATGCCGAAAATCAGCAAAAAGCATAATTTTTATTGCTTTCTATATATCAACACCAACAACAGAGAAAAAACTTGTGGGCTGATGCTCTACATCAACCCCCTCCTCCCTTCCCTCTAAAAACTGTACTCATCTTTATCTTTTCTTCAAGCCCAGAGCGGATATGATGTGAAAAAAAGCTCATTTTAAACCTTAAATTAAGATGTTTTATAAGACGTTCGTCATTAAATTATGTTATATGGTGTTCTTTTTTAAATGGCCTCTGTTTTATTGTGCTTATTTGCATGTACATCCAAGGAATTTGTAGTACTAAACCAGATGCACTTGGAGAAGACTGTTCAAGCTGAGAATCTTCAACATAAGAAAAAGAACTCAAGCAACTCTTTGAAACTCAAGAGAAAGAATAGCTTTGAATATTGCAACAGAAACAACTGAATTTACGTGCAAATGTAGCTAAGTTGGAGTCTAAACTCAATGCCACATAGATCGAGTATCAAAGAGTTTGATGGATGAACTTGCTTCCTTGAAACAGATTCAAGAAATGCTGAAGGGTGAAGTGATGAAAATGTTGACTTATTGGAGAATTACAGATCATACCAAAAGAACTTGAAGACTTCTATTTAATGGTCTCGAATTAAAGCTGACAGTCATGGAGTATAAGCAATGACAACTAATGGAAGAAACTATAGAATTAAAGGCTCCATTGCTGAGAATGGAATCATTACAGCTCAAGATACAGAACAGCAGGGTCACTCTGTGGAAAGCTGCATCTGAATTAGAAGATTGCAGAAAGCATAAATTTGCATGGGAAGAGAGGGTTCAAAAGCTTGAGAGCAGTTTAATTGCGCAAGGTCACAAGTGTAATGAGTGTTTACTCTCTGAGTTTTTGTCAAGTCTAGGTATTAAAATGAAAAAAATTAGAAGAGTGGGGATGGCAAAAAAGTACAAAGTATTAGACGTAAATAAAAATAAGTTGAGATTTCTTTTGAAACTGAATAAATTATGATTTAATTGTAAACATCTTTTGAAATTTTATGAGATTTTGGATGCATAATACAACAGGTGAATCAATTAATTAGAAATTAAAAAAAAGTAATTGTAAAATTAATTTCCCCTTAGCTAATGAGTTTATATCTTGTTTTATCAATATTTAAAGGAATAAGTTCAATGCTGCTTTCAAATGTTTTCAAATAAATAGATTCTATTTTTTTATCAATTATTATTTTAAAATTTTTAAAATAGATATATTTTATTTTATATTTTTTAAATAGATAGATTTTATGCTTAAAATAATAAAAATTTGGAGATAAAAAGGATTAAAAAAGATATTTTTTTTAATATTGAAAATTTATAGATAAAATTGACTAAAAAATAATTTAAAAATAAAATTTATTCGTTACAAAAAATTATAAATAACTTGCATGTATAATCCATTTCATTTCAGGAAAAAAAAAAAAAAAAGGTGAAATCCTTTCATCATAGTAATATGTAGGACATTGGATAGCACAAAGCCACAAACAAAGAATTTCCATATTTATTTAATTTTAGATTTAATTCTGTAAAAGAAAATGATTAAATCAAAATCAAAATAAATTCTAGTTTTGAACAGATAACAGCTTGCACTTCAATTTTTCCCGGAAAAAGTTTCTTTCTTTCTTTCTTCCTAATTCCAAATGTATTTTTAGTTTCTCTATTGCTTTGAGCTTGTTCAGATCTACTGTTATTTCCGTTTCCATTTCAAAGCACCAATCTTTCTACTATGTCGCTAAAATCATCCTCCGGTTATGGCACCATCCCCACCACCGCTACGCAAACTACACAGCAACCAGCAATCACCGCCACCTCTCTCACTTTTATATCTCGCGCCACCGCCGCAACCCAAACAGTAATGACCTCGCGCCGCCCTTGGAGAGTACTTCTGAACTTTTCATCCTTCTCCCGCTCGTATAGCTACGGTGAAGCCATGTCTCGGATCAAGCACAATGTCAACTACTTTCGGATCAATTATGCTATGGTATTTCTCTCCATTCTGTTTCTAAGCCTTCTTTGGCATCCCGTGTCTATGATCGTCTTCATTATAGTATTCATTGCCTGGTTTTTCCTCTATTTCTCTCGTGAAGGTCCCATTGTGTTGTTCAACAGAATTTTTGATGATAGAGTTGTGTTGCTTGGCCTTGGGTTGGTGACTATTGTGGCTTTGGTGTTTACCCATGTGGGATTGAATGTGTTAGTAGCTTTGATTATTGGGACTGTGGTTGTTGGCGTTCATGCTGCCTTTAGGAATACTGAGGATTTGTTTCTTGATGAGGAGACTGCAGCTGAAGGTGGGCTGCTCTCAGTTGTTGGGAGTCAGCCTTTGAGGCCCACAGGTTCTACCAGGATTTGAGTTCTGATTTGGGTGTTTCATTTGGTGATTTTTGGAGTTTGGGTTGAAATGGATTTTGGTGGAGGTTTAACCTGAGGCTTTGCATGCAACACTTTGAGAAGATGACTTGATTATTAATGGTGGGATTGGCGACTGGATAGGCCTTTTGATGATGCTATGCAGAAAAACCTACAAGCTTCTTGTTGGTTGGTAAGATCAAATTTGGGGATACTTTGGTAGCATCTTCAGAGAAGGCGCTTGGTATTTTTTTTAGTTGGAAATCTTACTTCGAGAAATTAACTTCGTTTTACCCATCAATTCTGTTTACTGATTTGTCAGTTTCAGTTAACTATCAACACACAATTTGAATATCAACCTGAAAGTTTCAGTCTTTGGTAATGCCTGTCTAATAGTTGCAATAGATCTTGTTTTTTATTACTACTGATAGCTTGTTTGCATGAAATTTTGTTGATATTGAGTATTAATTTGTTTTGTTGGTTGTTAGTGAATATGTAAAATGTTTCAACTTTGGTTTACATGATG
>CANXYI012070727.1:0-15800 GCA_948208565.1 Hura crepitans
TGCCAATTGCACTATTCATTTAGCACTTTCTCATGCCATTCCAAGCCACATTATCACCACATTGCAAGCCATACCATGGCACCTATAATCTCAATCCATACACCATAATTTTAGTGTCACTTTTTACTTCAAATTTTCATAATTCTATTTCCTACCAATATTTCAATTTACATGCCACTTTTGGGCCAATATAGGTAGTTTTCTTTCATGCCATTTCCTTGCACATTTCTTTACCCTATTTTGCCATATATTGCCATTACCATAAGTCACACCAATTCACTTCCATTATTTATCATCACACACATGCACATTTTCAAATTTCATTACACATACATATCACATATCACATTTCCACCATGTTGCATCATGTACACATGCCATATGTACCTGCCATGCCATGCTATGCCATAACATACCCTTGACATACCTTTTGGCCATTACAAGATCAGGGTCACACATATATGTTTCTCACTAAATTCACATATGCACTATCATTTCCACACACAATTAACATCAAGGCATGCTTAATTCAATAATACACACACATAAGCTCAAATTAACAATTCCATACACATTTCCATGGCTTTTCACATACAGTCACATCATGGCATGCTTGTATTATATCAAATTCACATACCTAATGCACTCTTGGATCCTTTTCCACCCTATTATGGCCTTAATTCCCTTAATTGTTCATCATTTCTTCTTACACCTACATAATGAATTCTTAACTTTGAAAATTCACCAAAAATCATACCAAGCTCCAATTTGAAATCTAAAAAGATGGTAATTCTTAGAATAATTAGGACTATGTAAAAAACTTAGAATTCAACACTTACACACAAATTGAGCCCTATGTCCACCATAGCTAAAACTTCCATTTAAGGCATTTTCTTACCACTCTAGGGCTAGAAATGAGTTCTAGGAATCATGAAGATAATTTTTCCTATTGAGTTTGTGAGAAATGGTGGTGGTTTGTGGTGGCAATAGAGGAAAAATGGTGGTACTATTGGAAATTATGTCAGTTTAGAGAGGAAATAGGGTGGAGATGGTGATGACTTGGCATATGAGTGGTGTGGATGTAGGGAAGGGTATTTATAATGAGAGTAGGTGGCTCGGTTCATAAAATGTGTCTATCAAACAGCTTGTAAAAATTCAATTTTAGCTGTAAATCTAGGCAATTTTAAAAATTCATCTAAACCTCTAAAAATCATTATGTTTGTTCAAAAAAATCATTGATTAGCCTTATTTATAGGCCTATAAAATTTCACATCAAAATTTTATTAGCAAGTCCGTTAACTAATCACATATAAAATTGAGAAATTTTGAAAAATTATTGAATGACTTCAAAAAATTAAAATTCCTTCACCAATAGATAAATTAGAATTTTTAACCTTTAAGGTATGATAATTTTAGGTCTATCTAGGCATATCCTAGATCATTCTTAACATAAGTCCATCTAAGGCCATGATTCACTAGCTTATGGCCTAAAATAAATTATTGATTCTGCTAAATTTTTAAATTCATTTGTTTTGCCCATTTCTAGCCCTTCAACGTTTCATAACTAGTACACACCAGTTCTAGCCTTATGTAAATGTCTCGGCTCCCCAGGAACACTGTTTGAACCTCTGGGGCACTATTCATATAACCTCGATTTATAGGTATTACATATATGGTTGTTCATAAGTCTATATCATTACCCAAAGGCCAATATGGTTGCTTGTAGGTCAATATGGTGGTTGCCCATGGATCAATATCATTGCCCAAAGGTCAATATGGTTGCCTAAGGCCCATATGGTTGCTTGTAGGCTGATATGATTGTCCAAAGGCCAAAATGATACTCAAGGGTACCCTAGCAGTTGCTATGACTCCTTAGTTGACCAGTTAACCTATCTAATCTAGGTTGTTTAATTATATGGGGCATTACCATTATAATTTAAGTTTCACCTTCTTAAATAGCTTTTAATCTCTCTTGCCTTATTTCCAATTATCATTATGGCATACATAAACATAATCACATCCATAAGTATTAAAACATTACTCTTATTTCCATGTGTCATGATAGTCTCATTTAGCTCATATGTGTTCAACTAACACAATTATAAGCTCATCACATAGCTTTAACAATATGACCATATACAAGCCATAATACCACATATGCATATTCCATTCTATTATGCTCACATTATGAACTCATTCATAATATACAAATGTAAGACCACCATTTATTTATCTTGATGGCCATTCGGCCATACACTTTTTCTTACACACATATGTACCAAAGTGAAACATAGACACTAGGCATAAAGATGCAAAAAGAACACTTGGTAATAAGTTCATAATTTAACTATCATACCACTTAATTAGGCATAAACATATGAAGACATCTTACTTTTATCACGCTATACATGTAAAACCAATATGTGCATAAATATGAACAATAATACATGGCATTTCATCATCCTTTACATTTCATGTAAATTCAATATAGCTAAACTTAACCACTTAAAGTGGCATACACAAACATTCGGCCATCATCATTATATATATACACCAAATCTTTCACATTGTCACATAATCCCATTTAAGCTTATTATTATCATGTAGCTCACTTTCAATCACAAATCATTAAATCTCTGCTTAGACATCACTTATGAGCATTTGTTTACCATTCCTCACATCACATACTCATATCATTCACATTCAAACACTATTCAAGAGCAATTTAGCCAAGCTATAAAATACCTTCAACCTTACCATACATCATATTTCAATAATCACTTTATCTATCATGTACTTAAACTTAATTCATTGCTTTATAAACCAAAAACATGCACATCCACCACCTAAAGGCATTCAACCTCACCTAGTAAAGACCTTACACATACCTTCATCATAATGCAATCATACACATCATTCATAATAAACATATTATCAATTTGACACAATTATATTAAATTCACTAATTAACATTTATTACATAACAACATACACACGCTTAATGTAATAACGTACTAATACAATACATATATCAACTTGAATACACTTACAATGGGGTCAAAATACACCATTAGATCTTGTCTATGCCTTCTCTTTTTCCTTTCTTGCTCCTTGGCTCAATTTCCTTTACACACATAATAGGCAAAACTTAGAAAAATTTATATAAAATCCAATACTCCAAATTCAATTCCAATCTTATATATATGTTCTTGGACACCTAAGGATCATTGGAAAAATAATAAACTAAAGAAAAACTCATTAGTTCAAAATTAGGGTACTATTCACCCATACCTTAAATCTTTAAATTTTTTTTGATAAAACCCATAATCCATGCTTTCACCACTATAAATAAACTCAATTCGTGCTTATTTAGGGTTTAGATGACTTATTTTAGTGATTGATTGAGAGGGAAAAGGTTTAAAAATGGTGCAATTCTCCTTAGAGGTGGTACTGGCTCACAAGAAAAAAAGGAGGAAGAAGAAAGAGTTTAGGCAGCCACTATTCCACCATTTACCACCCTTTATATTGTCTCTTTGACTTTGACTTTGGTCAACAAAATAAAAGGCCAAGATTAGTCCAAGTTATAATCCAATGGCCACCATTTATCCTTTCTTTTATTTTAGTTATTCTAACCCTAATATAACCCTTAATTAACACTCCAATTATCATATAAAATCATGCCACCAAGATCTATCAATCTCTAGAAACTCATGTTTGAAAATTGAGAAAAATTGAAATTAAAATCACATTTTAGTCAATACCTGATTTTAGTAAAATACTTCTTGATATTTAAAATTTCCAATTCTAATGCCAATAGAATATTTGGAATATTTAAGTATCAAATTATATCAATCCTAGAATTTTCTAAGCAAAAATTGAATATTTTATGATTCAGCTAAAACTAGGTCACTATTAAGGTGATACTACCATAAAATCTTACTGTCATTTTTGACAATATAAATGACTTCAAATTGACTCCAAATTTTGCCCAAAAGTATATTATGATTAATACTTCCATTTAGTAAGTTTAATATGACTCGGGTCTTGAGAAATACTATTCACATCTCGAGAAGTACTATTCATAAATTGGGATTTTTGAGATGTTACATATTATGCGTAATGCAGAATGTATGCATGTACAACTCATGGAACTACTAGATGCTAGTACGATACATGTAAATTTATGCTTAAAATGCTATGTATACTTAGTAGATGCATGAACAAACCTATAAGAACCTATACAATATGAAACATATTTTGATGCATAAGTGTACGGAATACTTATTCTTAGGTAAGATGTATACATGAATGAGTGTATAGTGCATGGTTCTAAGTAAAAAGATACATGAGTTATGTGTCAAGAAGTTAATGGACTTTCACAAGATGTATGCATGAATGAGTGTATAATACATGGTTTTAGTATAGAAATACATGTGGTATATTCTTTACAAGATATATGTGTGCATGATATAGATATGTATGGATAAGAATGATAGGTATTTACAATGTTCATACAACATAAATTACAATGTTATGTGTAAAAACATGAAAGATACATTTTAGCATATATAAAGATAAAAACATGAAATAAGCCTTCTAACCTTATTACTCCCATGCATGTGGTCAAGCTATTCTTTCTTAGGTGGACTTACCTTAGTATTAATTGGGGATATAAAGATTTAATTATGGGTCAAATTAGTCCTATGACCTTTCATATTTAAAGCACATGCAAGAATAATGGCCTATTATATTTAATTCTTATTTGAAGTGAAATCAGGCTAAATCCAACCTAGATTAAATGCCCAATGGATTTAGCCCCACTTTAATTAAGGTTAAAAGTAATAGGCCCATATAGAAATCATAGTGCAATCATAAACAGTTAGGGTTATACAACCTAAGGGAAGTTGCTAAGCTTAAGTATATGGGCTTTATGGTTTCCTCTTAAACGGCTTATGGCTCCCACAAGTAGGGATCCCTCTTAACGAGTTTTCCCAATCAAAGGTAATAGTAACTGGTTAGTTCACCATTTGATATAACTAGAGGTATGAGGCTTACAAGTGATAGATATGCTAGCAATTCCCAATTCTTGAATGAAAAATGGGTTTATGATTCATAACACCATACAGGGTAAATGGGACATAAATTATATAGAATAGAGTGCATAGGACTAATAAAAATTAGAATATTAAAAGGTATATTATTTGGGCACTTTCGGACAATTTTTTTCCCTAGTAGAGTCACCACTATAGAATTTATGTACTAGGAACAAGGTAGTTATGTTAGGAGTCACCACCTAACTCTACACTAGGACTATTGATCTTTTGCCTAGAAAGGGTTTAGATTCAAATCTTATTTATGCCCTAATAATATACCTTCTTTTATATTCTAATGTTTATCAATCTTATATCATGTAAGCAAGCATTGTAGTTAAAAATTATACATATCACCTTTCCACACAAGGAAAGGTAAATTGCAATTAATTAAAAATATACAATAAAGCATAAATGTCATACATCCACAAATCAGGTTATTCATTAATTTTTCATATGACCTAATAATTACCTATAATTCTATAAGAATTGGTGGTAATTGTCCAACTCCCTAGGAGATTAGCATTTGTTAAAATACATTTTTTGTGACTTATATTAAAGAAAACCAAAAACCCTTTTATTATGAAAATATCAATTAATTATGTATAAAAATCTTTAAAGTGAAGTTAGGTTTTTACATTTCAAATGAGTTAATTAAATTGCCTATTACAACCCAAAAATAGACAAACAAATAAAAGATAGAAAACCAAAGCAAATAAGCATGAAATAAACAAAAGGCTCTGTCTCTAATCGGTGTATTTATGGGGACTAAACATGGCTTTTAAGGTTAGTCTGTGCAGACTTTTATTTGCAATGGAACTTGGTTTGTTCAGACTTCAAACTCAATATAAAGGGCTAATCTTACACAACATGAAATAAAATGGTTAGTAATACAAATAGACATTTATGAGCACCTAATAACAGTGCTAAAACGGATTATCATAATACAAGTTAAAGATATGCATATGGATATAATAATGGAATATGCATGAATGATTATTCTAAACAAGATGGTGATTAGAATAATTAATATTGAATAAGAGATACATGAACAATGTTAACAAAAGGATGCTTGCATGGACTATATATTAAAGCATATAACATATGTTCGTGTGAACTACACTATTTATGCAGGGAGTTCGTGAGGACTAAACATTAATTCCAGAATATGTATAGCATGCATAATAATGAACATAACATTTAGAACATATCAAAATAGCATACTTGACATAAATAAACCTTGAACACATGTTGTAATGATTAATATGAATAAAATACATATTGTTATACATTAAATAAATGTTAAAACATGATATAGAATACATAGAGAAAACTATTAATGCACATAGGTCCGTATAGACTATATAAAACAAACATCATCTTAATATCATGTCACATAGACCAAACTTCTTGGGGGAAAAAGGTCCGTGTGGACTAAAGTATGACTACAAAATACAAATAATGATTACATTTGTTCTATAAATGATCAAACATTTAAAAAACTATATAAGGATGTTAACCTACTTCTATAATTGACATGGGGATTACATAGAATCAACTCACATTTCAATTAATCATAGGAGATCATTGGTTAATAATAAAATAGATAAAATAAAATTAAAATAATAATAATAGAGGCCTCAAATCTTACTTTTATTAATGCTTCAAGAAACAAGCAAAAGGTAGGATTTTAGAATAACAATAATTTTTAGTAAATGCTTAAAGACTTGTAGAGCGAATCCCACGGTAGAGTTTTCTCCATTAACTCTTGATAATTGGTAGTGATAAAATGGGTATTTATAAGGTTTTATGGTAAGTCTCCTATTCAGAAGAAAGGGAGTTTGAATAGGATTAGGAATTAGAGTCCAGATAGGAATATCTAGATTCCAAAAGCTTTTCGAAACATGGTCATAAGTTTATGTGAACCTATGCTTTGGTTTGTCTAAGTGGACCATAGGTCATGGGTTTTATTTCTCTAGGCTGGCTCTTTATTAGTCCATGGGACCTTGAGATAACAAGTCTATGTAGACAACTATTTTAGGTTACTTGCCTTGTTGCTTGAGCCTATCTTTGGCTATCATCATAGGCCTAAAACTCAGGTGCTTACACTTGTAATGGCATAATCACCTCTATTGCATGGAGACACCATTAAGAATAAGGATATTCAACCTCCACATATTAGGATGATCACTTAAAATAATTAAATTTTAAATAATAATTTGGTGGTTTCTCCCAACCACCAGGGAATGATAGGTTAGTCCCAACCCAAAAGCTACCATGAGCTTACGAGGATAAGGAACTTGTTAAAGAGGCATTACCAACTCATGATTTCTAAGAAAACTTAGTCATAAGATATCTTTAAAATTTTTTATTAAAGGACAAAGCTCTTATTAATCAAAATGGAACATGTGATCTACCGGGTCCTAAAATTTGGTTTAGGCATGGGATATTCTACCTAATAAGAGCTAGATGTCTCACTAGCTTTAGACTTAGGCATAGAAGATAAAGCCAATCACCAATAGACAAAGTAATGATAATATGGTGGAATTGGTTAAGAAAAAGTGAAGATATTATGGATAAACTTAAAACACTTGCAAGAAATAATGAAATCCAAATTTTGATGCAAAACATAGGTGTTCTAAGGGTTATTTATATAGCCTTTGAAAGCTTAGGAATTGGAAAAAAATTGGTTTTCAAAGTGGAAATCCAAAAATAGTATTATAGTCAAATTTGTTCTACATAACCACACAAATATAGTGAATATCTCCTAGAAAGGGAAAAGTTGGTAGCATTTTTAAAATTCAAATTGAATTGGATTGGGATAGAATATCCCCATGGTTGTGCATAACTTCTATACTAAAATTATTGTTGAAGTCCTCACAGATATCCTTTTGCATTTATGCAAATATTTAGGCTTAGAATTAAAATGGATAGGTCCCTTTCAGTAAAATTGGACCTTGCTTAAAGTGTTGAATAGAAAATAAAAGAGAATTGATAAGCAAAAAGAAAATAATCAGAAGGAAAGTAAAATGTTTTATTGACATAAAAATATATGGGATACAAGATTATCAAAAACATATATGAAGGAAAAAGATACAAAAGATGAAAAAAAAGAAGCCTAATCATTATCACTATTGTCTAATGATCTGAAAGCTAGCTTACATCAACTAAGAGACCTCTCTAATATTGAAATCATTTGCTTAGCCTTTTTCCATAAGCTAATTAAGGTCAATTCCTAGCTATACGTATTACCAGCTATAAGCCTTGGCACTTTGGTCCTTATAGAGGTAGCGCTTCCTCTTTATCCATCACTCATACTAAGTAATAGTTTATCACTAATCTTGTATGATGTCCCATTTAAATGAAATTAAAATAGTTAGGTCATGTAATTAGATTTTTCATAAAAACATGTATACATATAGGTATTTAAAGGATAAAGCATATGCTACTTCTTTTTGTTTGAAAGGTCAATTCACTTTTTAAGCTAGTGATCAACCTATCAGCATATGCCTGTGACTTATAAGGGTGCTATAGGAAATAAAGAAATTATCCAAGAAAATAAGAGTATAGGGAAAAAGAATAAGAGAACTTACCTTTCTTACAATAGTAAGGGTGAAGGCTGTGTCCATCTGGGGTGTAATACCTTAGGCAAATACAACACATGTAAAACATTGGAGAGATATTAGGTATAAAAATTATTCCTAAATTCCCAAAAAAAACTATGGGAAGAGGGAGGTCTATAAGCTCAGGACCTAATTACTAGTAATAACTTAGGTTAACCATTTTAGGCTATATGGTTGGGCCATTTACAATTTATTTAGGACAATTAGGTCTAAGCTCTATAGAGCCTACCATCAACATTATAAAAGGTGAAGTATTGGTCTAGCTTTAGAAACAAATCATCCAATACTCTAAGAACTCATGTATTAGGTGACACCAACAGTTGCAAGAAGGTGCCTACCTCAAAACCACATAAAGCAAGAGCTTATCACAAAGAAAAATCAATCAAAGTCACTACAAATTTATAAAGGAAATAAAGGAAAAGAATAAGTATTAGATTTGCTAAAGAAGGGGAAGACACCACTATAACATGAAGAAGGATTTCCCTTGTATAGGCTTAATAAGAAGTTTGATGATCTACTAGCGTAGTGGACATAATCCTAACTTACCCTATTTTAGCAAGTCTTGGGGTAGGAGGAAAGCACTAAGTCAAGAATGTAGAGGATCCTTGAGTATAGGGCAGCTTTATGGACTTTTAAACCATTCTAGTACACTCTCCCCATGGTACTAGGAAGGAGAAATTGGTCCATCTAAAAGGTACTATTGCTCAGCATATGGGAAAGAGGACATCATTAGAGGACCACTCTTTTTGTTCCATTCAAAATACCCTCTACAAGAGTGCACCTCACACTCTTTATTAGTTAGAGAGGCATTCCACCTTTGAAGGCTTGGGAAATCATTATTCAAGATGATAATAGGGTGAAGATAAGGCATCAAACATTACTTATAGGCCTATACCTAAAGAGCATAAACCAAAGATTAGTTTTAAGAAAAAAACAAAAATAAAAAAAATAAAAAAGAATAATAAATACCTACCTCAACCACTATAATGAAGCTTATTATGTCTTCATTCCTTTGTAGCACTTATCTAGCTTGGTGTATAGCATATTGAAGGCATGAGAGCCTTAGTCCTAGGTAGAAATGGCATCTAGGTCTCGAAGAGCAAGTAGAAAGGAACTCTTATTTATATGCTCAGTATTAATAAAGAAAGTACACCTTAAGATTATTATGATGAACCCTCTCATTACTTGATTGACTACGACCTCGAGAATGGGATCCTAAAGCCATTTAGCTATTCAACAGTTAGTTATACTAAAGCAGTAGATGTGATTGCTTCCTTTAACTTAGACCAAAACCTAAGAAAATAGATAATGTAGTTTTCTCTATCTCTAGGAAGAATAAATAGTCATCAAATGGGATGCAAGCACCATTGCAAAGGATCTCAATGATGTTAGCCAAATCTATTAGCGTAATTGTATCCTCCCTATATGGTAGATGGAAAGTGTGAGTGCTATTGCATTATTTATCCATTAGAGCTTAATAAATTCACAAGTTTCCCTTTTTATGTATTTAGGGAGAGCACCAAAGAAAGTAGCAAATATGGTTCCTTCGAACCATGTCTTAATTAACTAGGGGAGGGCTTTAAATAAATATGTGACTTTGGAAAGGCACGTATCCTTCTTAAAGTCAATAGTCTCTTGTGAAACATAAAAATTGGGTTAAAATAATCAAAAATAGGAAAAATAAAAGAAAGAAGGCAAAAGGTTAGGATAATTCATGCAAATGTCCATTATATCTACATAGATATCTAAAAACATTTAAGTGGATATCCTAACTAAAAGAAAGCAAGTTGTGGAGAATATCCATATAGATAATAGGAAGTCCTTAAAGACATCACATATATCTGCTTAAATATCTCTAGGCAATGTGAATTAAAAATAGAGTGATTGTTTAGATTCTAGGTCCAAGTTTAAATCTTTTCTAAAAATTCTACAAACCTAGTTTTGCCATTAGGATTTTGGTGAGCTAACATAAGTTTTGGGTCTATTATTGTCCAAAAAGGAGAAAGAAAAGGGAAGAAAAGTCACTTACAATTTTTAGAGCAAAAGAGGATGCATGATTCCTTAAATCCCATAAGTTTTGTTGTCTTAGTTAAAAATATGCTAGTTTTTTGAGGCATTTACACATGTCATGAGGTTGTAGAACCCAAAAGCAAGAGTAGTGAGAGTTTGATTTGCCATTTCAAGTAATAGGCAACAAAGAGAAAAAAGGAGAGAAAGAGAGGAAAAAAAAGAAAGGGAAGGAGGAAAATGACTTTTTAAATTCAAAATTGCCTATATATATATATACACATCCCCCCCATACCTCTCTAGATAAAAGTTTTCCAAATTTTGCTTTAAATAAAAAAAACTCTTAACAAAATTGCAAAACACAATTCCAACATGAGCATAAATAAGCTTTAGCATAACCAAATTGACCAATATCTAAAGCTTCTAATAGCTAAATTTAGTTCAAGAAGGTGTCACTTACAATATGTCAACATGAATAGAGACTTACACTTTATTAATGAGTAGATAAATATTGACATCCATATAATATCTCTAAGTTGGAGTAGATATAACAAATATTAGTAACATTAGAAATAGGTGACCCTTGTGCACACCCTATACTCCAAATGACAATTATGTAGAATCTTGATAATTAGGGGGTGTTGGCAATCATAATCTCCCAGATATGTAAGTCTAAACTCAATCTTAAAGGGGGCTCACAACTCCACCTCAGTCTCAATCTTAGAGTAGTATCCCTTTTACCTAATACCACTTCTAATATAGGATAAGGAGATGCTATGTGTTATACTAGTAAAACCAATTGGAAATTTGATAACATGATAGTTGTGTAAAGGCCTTCCAAAATTTATACCTATAGAAGGACATTTCTATATCATGTATCAATTCTTTAACAATCACTCGATGACTACCACAAAATCAAGCATGTAACATATACCTCATGACAGCATAACTTTGAGTCCATCACTCTTTATGATAACTCAATAAAACAACTAAGCTCTCTTCTAAAAAGGAAGAGTTGTTTAAGGACTCTTTTTGATTAAATATGTCACACAAAATTTATGGCATAGCTGACCTAACCTTGTTCACTTGTTCTGTTGCGTATACACATATAATAAATATTAGAGCCTATACATCTATTTATATACATTTAATGATCCTAATGCTAATTTGTCTCTCTATTTGACATGTCATACATATATGATTATATAATAAATAATTCACCATGCTACATGTTGTACGTATAATTTTTACATGCTAAGATATATTAAGATTGTTAACTATCTATTGTGTTAGGGCATAATACAATTCTAGGTAAGACTACTTAGCATGATGCCCTATATCCTACTTAGCATTTCCCCCATAACCTATATGCAAGACAATAGCTTGTTAATACTCTATCTACATTTAGTCCACAACTCTAAAGACTAAGATATCTTGTTTATGGTGTAATATGTGCATATGAGTGTTTAAATGAAATGATGATTTAGTTGTGCATGTGGCTGCACTAGTGTTCATGTCAATAACTTTAAGTGTGTATTGTGCACTAACTTTCATAGCTTAGCTTAAGTGTTTTATTTTTAGCCTAGTGTCAAGCATTTCCATGTTATGTAAATGTTGGCTGTATGCAAGCTGTTTCTAATTCATGCACACTATCATGTATTACTTGCCTTACTCATATGGATACTATATGCTGAAGCATATATACATATTTCATCTACTAATGACATGTATTCATTTAGCTATTGTTACTAGTTGATGGTCATTTCTCATTAGATGAACATCATATTAATAATTATACTATAATATTATATGTTTAATTATACCATACTATGATTAGTGAATGTAACTATAATTCTAGTAACTTATTCATATTTCATGCCATAGCTTATCCTGGCCAAAGTTAATCATGTGATGTAGCCATGTTGGATGCACACTTACCTATATATTTACTTGTATGACTTACTATGCTTTGATGTGAATGCACCATTGGGTTATCTAGTTGTAACTACATGTAATTATAATGCAATTGTCCTAATTACATGACAATTAATTATATCTAGTCTAAATTTAATTTTATGGGCAACGTGGGTGTGTGTGTTTCCTAGTGAGTTAGTTTCTCTATAAGCTATAGGGTATATTAAATTAAAAATTATCAGTTTTACTTAAACTTAGTCCCTTTTAACTTGTTTTAGAGCCATAGTTAATACACTCCTAAAATAGCCCTGATAGAGGGTAAAGGGGTCTATAAGCTATAAGATGAAAAACTAAAGCCATTGATAGGTGTGGGGGTAACCCATACCTGCCAAAAACTACACTATAAGCTATAAAGAAGCTGTGGTCATAATAAAATAGCCCATGTAGCACATGTGCCGAGCTCTCAACTAGTGCATGTCTACATAAAATGCCTTTTTGGCATGCCAAAACTACTCTAACCTAGATTCTGCAAGGTTTACCATAGGCTCTAGGTTTAAAATTAACTCTTTAAGTTATAGCTATGCTGAGAAATATACATGCTATTTCTATTCTTTTTATGCTATTGAGTTATATCTATATAACTTATTATGTCTAACACAACACTATCTATGCAATTGGTAGTATTGATATTGCAAAGTTTTAATATGTAACACTGTCTTAGTTTATAAGACTAAATTCACTGATTCTTATTTGTTAACTCTTAATATATTCTTTATGTTTACCTTTTCTCCTTCTTGATATAATATACTTGTTCTTTAGTAACTAATAATGAATAGGGATATCATGTAACTAATGTTATTAGGACATTCACAATGCCATTTACAACTGTAAAGGTGCCTTAATCAGTCACATAATTGACAAAATTCATGATACATAGTCTGTGGGCATTACATGACACTACTACATAAGTATTTGTGTGTGTGAACCCATTATTGCAAAAGCACTTACATGTGTGTAGTTACATTCAATACGCTTCCTATGGTATGCATTATGAACTAAACATGAACATGCTGCTTATACATAAGTGATTAGGAATGTTAATATGATTGTTATAGTGTTATAAGTACATAGGATAAATAAGTCTGTAAAACATTTGCCATTTTTGAAAACCTTTAATCAAGCTTAACTACAATTAAGTAACCTTAAAATATTAACTCAAATGGTGAGATTAGGAGATAAAGGAGTACACACCTCGAGTTAATGCACAACTAATATAATGCATGAACTATGTGTACTTGATACAAACATGCTATTTGTGCTAGGTAAATATCTCTTCAACAAATTATATTCATACAAGATATTTCCTCACCTAGTAACACATGAAATTAATTCCTACCTATGACTACTTCATAGAAAATAAGTCCTTATACTATCATGAATGAATTATTCTTTAGTCATAATGAGTCTATGTAATTAACATATGTAGGGTTACTCATTTTAAATAGCTTACACCTATTATTAAAACCTTGTCCTAAAATAAGAGACCTTCAGATGCATACCCTTCTATTAGAAAGGAAAGTGGTGCAAATTTTTCATAACAAGCCTATTAGATAAGTCTATCAAAGCATAATATTCATAAGAAGGATATCTAAGTCTTTTCATCTTCTTCATCCACATATTAATAAAATGCATATATAATCTACCCACATTAGTTGTAGATAATTTCACAAATAGAAGACATTGGTTTAGGATAATAAATGCTTGCTATTAACAATATAACCTTTATGTAAATTCTAAAGGTTTGATTTGCAGTTCCCATAGTACCTTCCATTTCTACACTAACTTATCTCCTTCTTAAATAGTTTTGCATAACTTAACTATGCCATTCAATTGAGTATGATTATCATATAATAGAAATTTCTTTCTATGTAGTTCATAAGTTACATGTGCTTCTATACCATTTATCTTGAACCTAAAAATTTTCTTACTATATTCAACCATATAACTATTTTAATGTTTATAAACCCATTTTAGAATGCCTACATAGATAGATAACACTTTATAACCTACACATATATATAAACCCATAGCTTATATATCATGGATAAATATTATATAACCCATTTATATAAGCATATCCTTATTTAATATACATATCCATATGTTGATTCCTTCATGCTTGCAAATAACTCTCTTTGGTCAAATGCATCATAATTACAATGTCTATAATCTAATGTTGTTAGATACACAAAATTCACCACTTATGTCACTTCTTTACCCCTATAATAATAATGTAACACCCCTTCTTCGACCCAGTAGGTGGATCCGAATGAGGGATGCCACATTGTGACACCTCCTACTTGAATCGTTATGAGTCCAAATAAGAGATAGCACAAAAACCATCTTACATAATCTTTACCATTATCTTTTTAAAACCCTTATATATGATAAACATACATATCATCTTAATTTTCTCATGTCTAAAAAATTTTGATAGTATAACAGCTACATATGGACATATCCCAAAATAAAACCTATAGAAAATAACACTTTTGTACCATCTCAATCATCCACCAACAACCTAGACCCTTCTAGTCCTTATCTCAACTCAATCTCCCAATCATATCATACAAGCTCATCCACACATAAGAAAACCATAAAAACATAACCTGTATAATATGTTTACATCCTAACATACTATATCATAAAAAATATAGTCCTAACATGCTTACATATGAGTGGCAACTACTTATAACATTACATCACACTATTAGAACTAAAATATCCCAAAAGCACTAGATAAAATCTCCTTTACACTACACTGCTGCTATTGAAGCTATTTATCTACTATCTATGAATCAAAATCATGATACGCTAAGCATAAAGCTTAGTGGTGTATTCAATAAAATAAGCTTACACATCAATGTACACAAATGCACATGGTCATACATTATCATGAAGTCATGACATACCAATTGCACACACATTGTGATGCACATTATTCACCTATATATGCTTGACTTGTTATCATATTCCAACTCATTTTATATATATCAAGTCCTTTATTCATTTTATAATTCACATGATTTCAATTTCTTTATTAACTAATTGATTTGCCAACTGATTAGCCCATATCTGACAGACATAATTCCTAATACTAGACATT
>CANXYI012070737.1:0-12035 GCA_948208565.1 Hura crepitans
ATGAGGAAGTTTTACATTTTTTTATTTTCTACTCCCAATCAAAGCTACCACAATGGATTAAATCCTTTCTCCATCTGAAGGTAGATGAAAAGTGAAAAAGCAAAAGATAAATTCAAAGGGGATTAAAATACATAAAGGGCAGCAAAATCGATATAGGAAGAGAATTCGATAGAGGCTAGACTAAGAATCTAAGCATGGGATTCCCTAATGTTCATCTTCGTTTAGCTTAATTCCATTAAAGAGTAGCAAACTTCGAAGGGAAAATGCAGACAAGATAAATTTTGGTAATAGTGGATGACAATTCGGGTTCTCTATGATTTAAGTAGAAATTTTGGTACGATGTCATTTTATTAAGTGTAAAGTTATGCCTCTAGTTAAATTATTATCTAATTGAGGGAAATGTTCAAGGATTAGAGGGGATTTGGAGCTTAATATTATTGAGAAAGACAAATTCGATTGACAACAAAAATAACCTATTTAGGATGATTTAAGAACAAGGATGCATTATTAGACAAACTAATCTATATGTTGACTTGATATTTGAGATTTGTATACAAATCCATTAGATTATTTTATTATTCGAAGACTATAAGTATAGAACTAAGTCAAACAAGTAATGCTGCCTCATTTTATTCTTCAAAATTACAACTTACAAAAACTTTATGTGTTTCTTCTATAGAAAATTTTTTAGCACTTGCATAGGTAACCAAGTAACATTTGCCTTTATTTTTATGCATGATTTTATGTGAGAATGATACTTTAGTTTCCATTATGTGTTGTAAATATAGTTAGCAGTGTCACTTAGGAAACAATATGGAGTAAAAGAGTGAAAAAGTGTTATTTTTATTTTCATATGCTCTTAAATCTATTTGCAGAGTTACAACTTTGGTTTCATTGTAATTTAGAATTACATTATCACATGCTCATATCAACTTTCAAGTTATTAATTTTCTTTCAATTAATCACCAATCTATGTTAGGGGAGTAATACATTAATGTTATTATTCATAGATTGCCATGTAAAAGAGGCTTTAAACTTTTATATTTTCATTGTGTTTCTCTATTTAAGATTACTTTCTCTTGCTTAAATGTATTTAAAAACCCAAAAATTAATTATGTTGTCATCCTTCTCAATTGAAGATTTGGAAGGAAGTTAAGAAGAGAAAGTTGCAGCCCTTCAAGGATTTTTTTTTTAATGAAAAGAAGTTCAATTTTATTTATTTTTATTTAATCCTTATGCTTTAACTCTTTCTAATTGATTTTATTTTTTAATCTTGTTGTTCATTTGCTTATTTTCACTTTTTACTTTTCGTTAGGTAAATTTTATTTCTTTGATCTTATATATCTATGCAATTTCTATGCTTTTTGCTATGTTGTTATTCTTATGCTTTTATCATTATTGATTGTGAAATTTATTTTTTTTCTATATGTAAGTTTGAAGCCTTATTTGAGTAAATAAAGATTTATTATATTATTTCGAAAAAAATTAAATTACAAAATTTTTTATTTAAAATCAGGATCTTATTATTAGTTTTTTTATTAAAAGAAGAAATAAATACTCAACTATCCTTAATGACTTTCTTTGTTTCTTTAGCTATTTTGATCGATATGAATTTTAAAATTGATCATTTAAATAAAATTTTATCCATTCCAATACTTAATATGAGAATATATTAAATCTTTAAATTTGATTTTTTTTTGATAATTTCATTCTTTAATCTAATAATTGTTCATAAAAAATAAATTTAATAGGTGAATTAATGATTTGCGGTAGGTAATTTTGATGCTTAAATCAATGAATTTGAAATAGTTTATAACTTAATTTAAAAAAATTTCAGATCCTAAACTATTTTTTTAAGTTATTATTTATGTATCAAGGGTAATTTAGTGATTTCATTGCATTAACCTTACATTATCTCTGCCATCCCTTAACCTTTTCTTTGTTTTTGGCAACCACCACACTCTTCCCTCATTTCTTTCATCTCTTCATTTCCTTTTCCTTCTTCTTTTTCTAGAATTTTTACAGAAATACCTCAAAATTCAAGGTCAACTTTTCTTGTTTCTGATAGAGAAACCAAATTGTGTTAAGTTTACTCATCCAAAATGTAGTGAGTTTTCTTTAGTCTATGATTTCTCTTTGATTTTTTTTTACTATCCTCTACTCTAACTTTAATTTATCTTCCTTCCTTATTTTATCAAGTCTGAATACCGCTAAATTGATTGTTGAAACGATGAACTTGCAATATTTTCTGCTTTTTGATCCTCTACTGTATTTTAAGTAAGATTTTTTCTTCTTATATGACTTGGGTTTAATTTGGATTTTTTAAAACTTTATATAAATTGATTTAAGGCTTTTATCTATTTATTGACATTTTTTATTCAATTGTATTTCCATTTCTAGTATGCATTATTTTCTATGAGATTGATTCTCATTTTTTAGGAAATGGCAAGAACATTTTCTTATTGATATTTGACTTTTATTTTATCACTTTTTATTTATGCAAAGATAAATTCCAATATGTTTCAAGTGCCTAGAGCATGCATTTCGTCTTCTTTTGGCTAGTTAGTTCTTTATGTTGTTGTGGTAATCAGTGAAAATTGGTGAAATAATGAGCTTCTTTGATTTCCATTTATTTTTTTTATGAACATGAACCTATCAATTTTGATTTCGACATAAACTCCGACCCTTTTTTTACTAAACCCAAATGAATACTTTTCTTCAATCTTAAGAGAGGTACAAGTTTAGCAAGCTTTAAAAGATTAAAACATCAAATTAATTTTTTTCAAAAAAAGAGTTTTTTACAATCCAATCATTTTTGTCAAAGTCTAAAAGGTTGTTGGAACCATTCAAAATAGCAAACATTTTTTCGATTCAAAATCCAAGGTTCGGTAATCTCTAAATGGCAAAGCTCCAAAACTTACAAAACAAAAAGGTTTAAGCTTCAAATAATCAAGCATTCTCTATTCAACTATGGTTGCCCTTATTCAAATAAAAAAGAGAGAGAGTTTTCTAATTCCTGCTAGGTCAATTAATCAAGAGAATGAGCCTAGGCAAAAGTTAGGGAAATTAAGGGAAAATATTTAGTCAAGAAAATCTTTAGACTCCCTAATAATAGGGATATCATCAATACA
Organism: Hura crepitans; assembly: GCA_948208565.1. NCBI lineage: Eukaryota > Viridiplantae > Streptophyta > Magnoliopsida > Malpighiales > Euphorbiaceae > Hura > Hura crepitans. Next base: position 3,132 of record CANXYI012070737.1, read on the forward strand.
GTACTCAAAAAGGTCAAAATGATGACATTCAACATATAGCAAAAGCACAAAGATTTAAAACCCTAGGGGCATAAAGCTAGCACCCACAAAAAGCTACTTATTGATCTAAAAAACTCTATCAACCTCTATTGATTTGAGCTTCAAGACATATCACTCCAAGTTTACAGTCTATAAAAGTTCATGAGCTTTAAAACGTATCAGCAACTCCAAAGGATGCAAGTTTAGATCTAATAAATTGGAGTATACACAATGAGTTTCAAGCCATTCCAAAAATTGCAAGTCTAGATCCAATTAATCCAAGATAGCACAATAGATCCTAAGCCTTAACAAAATATGGATAAGCTAAATTAAAAAAAATAAATAAATAAAAGAAAATAAAGAATCTCACTAGGTTGAAAACTTGCAAAGGGCGGGCTAAGCAAAAATTATAACATGCCTCACTAAATCGAAAACCCACAAAGGGCGATTTAGGCAATAATTAGAGGTTGAGAGAAAATATTTAGTTGAAAAGTCTTTGGACCAACTAATAACAAGAGTACCATGTTATACAATCACATATATTTGCATGCTCCATCATTTGGTTAAGTTAAATCACTAATTCTTCAGCCATATGTTTAAATGCCATGATCTTTTCTTTTTTATGTTCATTTCATTCCTTCGCCTCACCACCTTTATGTTATATTCCATTCAACCTACTCCTCCCCTCCTTCCTGGAACATTTTGCTTCCTTTTTCCACTTTCTCAATATCTCAACTTAACCTACTTCTCTACACCTTCCCTTCATCACCCTAACCTAGCTTATCACTTCGTACCTTCACTTTCATCAATGACGAGTCTGAGATGAGAGTGATCTCAATAACCAAACATGTATTGGTTCATGCATTTAGACACATAGTCACCCATACATCCAAAAAATATATTTACTCTATCATATTCATTCGTACATCCATTCTAGGAAAAGATACCCATTTTCCTATACATATATTTGCATTCACCATTCATGCATCATAAGAAAAGATTCATTCATTCACTTATCTAAGAAAAAGTTATATTCATCATATAGCTACATGTACATGCATTCATCATTCATTTAGATTCCTCATTCATTTAAAAGAGAACAAATAAAAACACATACATTATTACATTCATCATAAATGTATTATTCAATCAAAAACATACCTCCCCACATTCCTTCATTTAGAGAATATTAAAGAACCGATGTGTATATCATTCATCCATTCACCAGTATCACTAAATTTATTCACCCACAACCATTTAAATAGGTATGTAGTCAATAGATATGTATCTATCCATTTATGATGTATTCTCATCAAATTATTCAATCACCACACACATTCACTAGATTCATCTCATTCACCACATTCATCTAAGATAGAATAAATTGCATTCATTCATTCAAGAGAGAACTAGGTTAGCATATCACCAGGCAAATTCATACATTTGCACATATATCAACACATTCACATACTCATATTAAATAGGCATCAATGTATCCAACATTAGCCATATACTTTAAACATAAACACATGCATTATTCATAGAATCTAGCATTTTCATCAAAAAGAATCAAGTACAAAACATTTATTAGGTTTACATGCATCAGTGCAAACATGTATGCATTATCATTCACCATTTGGCATAAGCATCCTATCTAGACATCAGTTATATAGCTCATATAGCTTAAGAACACAAAGGACTAGTAATATGCATATACATATCATTTAGGATAGAGTTATATTCATTCATACATCATAGAAAAGATTCATTCATCCATTTATCTAAAAACTAAGCACAAACTTACCCATGCAGGGCACTACATTCATGTCAGTCCATATCAATTCACACGTGCACATCTCTTAGTAACGTAGTTCATACACATAAAATGCATACTCATATGTATTTAAAAGAAAATTAAGTACACACATGCATTAGTACATTCATATAGAGAAAATTAGGTAATAAGCAGCCACATATGTTTATCATTTCCATGCACCTAGATACATTTAAGCCTCTAACTCATGCATCAATCATGCACTTACATCACACACAACACATATGCACATGATGTCACACACATACTTGCATGATATTAATATCTTTAACACTAGATACAGTTTGGACCATTTCTTCAGGCTTACTACCAAATTTAGTTTGATCCCTTTTTAGCTTTTTCAGACTTATCACTAGATTTGGTTCAGTCAACTTTTAGCTCTTTTAGAGCCATCACCAGATTTGGTTCAATCAACTTTTAGCTCTTTCAGACCCATCACCAGATTCGATGCGATTAATTTTTAACTTATCTAGACTTATCACCAGATTTGGTTCAATCAACTTTTAACATATCCAAACCTATCACTAGATTTGATTCAGTCAACTTTTAGCTCTTTTAGACCCATCACCAAATTTGGTTTGATTAATTTTTAACTTATCTAAACCTATCACTAGATTCAGTTCTGTCAACTTTCAATTTATCCAGACCCATCACCAGATTTAGTTTGATCAACTTTTAGCTCTTTGAGACCTATCATTAGATTCAATTTATTCAATTTTTAACTTATCTAAACCTATCACTAGATTCAGTTCGATCAATTTTTAACTTTTCTAAACCTATCACTAGATTCAATTTGATCAATTTTTAATTTATTCAAAACCATCACTAGATTTGATTCGATCAACTTTTAGCTCTTTTAGACCCATCACCAGATTTAGCTCAGCCAATTTTCAATTTATCTAGACTTATCACTAGATTCAGTTTAGTTAACTTTCAACTTATCCAGACCCATCACCAGATTCGGTTTGATCGACTTTCAGCTTTTCAAACATATCATCAGATTTGGTTTAATCCATTTGCAACTTACAAACCTTAAGCAAGCAGGCACCTACATTCGGTGTATTTTTCTTTAGTTCCCTTAAAAAAACAAAGGCACATTCAGATCTAGTTGGATTTTCACTTCACTCGAAGACAAGCAATCACCCGTATTTAGTGTAGTTTATCTTCACAATATCAATCATTTTTTAAGAGAAGATACAATTCAGGTCTAGCTAGTTTTTGCTTTGATTTGGAGACAGACATCTGTATTCGATGTGGCTTATAATGCTAGGTAAGTACAACTTCACATGAGTATCTCAAACTCAAGTACTTTGATGTGCAATGTTGCTTTAGCACTCTATAGCACACACCAAAGTGGGGGCAACTATACATACCCTACCTTTTAGGCCTATGATGATAGCCAGAGATAGGCTCAACTAACAAGGCAAGAAACATAAAACCATGGTCCATACGGACCATTATGGTGTAAGTCTACATAGACCTAATGCCACGAGATTTGCACGAACTTACATAGAACCGACATAGAAGAATAGAGCCCATGGCTTATGGTCTGCCATGATAAACCCAAGCCTATGTTTGCATAAACTAACATAGACCTAATCTAAAGGAATAGGGCCCATGGCCTATGGTCTGCTAAGATAAACCAAAGCCTATATCCGCATAGACTAATATAGACCTAGCCTAGAGGAACAGGGCTCAGGGCCTATGGCCTACTAGGATAGACCAAAGCCTAAGTCCACATAAACCTAGCGACCCCGAAACATGGTCTGTATAGACCTTTTGCTAAAGAGCTTCCAGAAGCTTAATCTTTCTATTTGGACTTTAACTCCTAATCCTACTAGAACTACCTCTCTTCTAGAAGGGAGAATTGGCTAGAAAACCTATAAATACCCTTTCCAAGGGGAGAAAAAAAAGGATCCAATTAAGAATTAAGACCTCTAATTTTTGAAAGTTTGAGGAGTAAACTCCACCGCAGGATTCACTCTACTAGTTCTAAGCCCACATCAAAATAATTGTTCTTCCAAAACCCAATTTTTGTCTTATTGCTTGGTGCTAACTATAAGGTAAGATCCGAGTCCTACTTTATTCTTCATCTTCTTTTATTATATTCATGTCATTTCTGTAATCAAAGATCTTTCGAGATTAATCGACATAGATTTACTTTGATGAATGTTAAGGTCTGCACGGACCTATTGTTTGAATATGTGCATAATATGTGGTCCGAACAGATTAAGGTTCGATAACTATTTTATGCTCATCTTTTGTACTTTATTTTAACATATTCTATTGCATGATATGAATTTGTATTTATGTTTTCACAATATCTTATAATCATTCTATTTCTTAATATACATGTCATTGATATTCTAGAATTAACATTAAGTCTGCATGGACTCCCTTTCACAAGGAGTGTAGTCTGCGCGGGTATGTATTTTATGAATATGTGTTTTAGACTACACAGACTCCCTTTTATGAGGAGCGTAATCTACACGAACACATGTTTTGGAGTATAGTTCGCGTGGATGCCGTAGTGATAAAATTATGTTCTTCGTTTCATAACTACTTCTCTCATTCTCTCATTCATGACAATTACTTAGGCATATTCCATAATCATTCATATCTACATGTATATCTATTATAAATGTTGTCATCATTCCGTTTGGTATTGCTATTAGGTCCTCACTGACCCTTGTTTATGTTACTAATCATTTTCTCTTGAGTTGTGAAAGATTGACCATCTATGTTGGAGATGAGGTCCGAACGGACATATTATTTATGACATTTAGAAGTCCGCACAGACACAAAGTAAGGACCATAAGGAGTTCTCACAGACTTGTCGACGTAGAAATGAGACCAACTATTTATTCCTAATGTGCTTATTTGGTTTTGTACCTTTTATTTCTTTTGTTTATTTTAGGGTTGTAATAGATAGTTTAAAAACTTGTTTTACATGTAAAAAGCCTAACCTCACATTAATGATTTTTCTATCTAACTAATTGGTGTTTTCTTAATAAAATGGTTTTGAGTTTTCTTTAATAAAAGTCACATAAAAATTTATTTTAAACAAATGCCAATCTCCTAAAGATGGGAGTTGGGCAATTATCGCTAATTCATATAGAATTATGGGTAGTTGTCAGGTCAAATAACTATTAATAAATAACTCGATTTGTGGATGTTCAATTTACATTTATCCTTTATTGTACATTTTGAATATTGCAACTTATTTTCTCTATGTGAAAAGGTGACATGTATGCTTTTAATTAAAATGATTGCTTGTATGATATGGGATTGATAAATGTTAAAATATGAAGAAAGGTATATTATTAAGGTATAAACAAGATATGATTCCAAACCCTTTCTGGGCAAAAGATTAGTAGTCCTAGTATAAAGTCAAGTGGCGACTCCAAACACTAACCGCCTCGTCCCTGGTACAACGAAAATCTACAACTATTATGAAAAAATCACATTTGTCTTCTTTTATAAGAAGAATATTACAAATCCATAAATTTTATTTATTAGCACTAAAATTGGAATTCAAATTTTGAATTGAATGATTTATACTTAATTTGAATATATGTTGTAAAAAAAGTGACGATAAGATATTTGGAACTTTAAAATTATCCCATACTTGATTACAAATTTTGGTGTATAAAATTCTCTTTATTTCAACTCCAAATAAAGCATTAAACTCATATTATCATATATTTTTAGCACCAGATACTCATATTGAACTGAAGATCTTATATCCAATATCATGTTTTCTTATTTAATCTTTAGTTTTTTCTTTTTCTTTTCTTTCTTCCTTTTTTTTTTGGCTAGTATTACTAATAGTTCTTTATAGTTGCAAGCTAGTTAAATATATACTCTATCCACCATAAAATTCTAAAAGTTACTATGTTTATTGCATTGCTTTTATGTTCTGTCAAAATAGGTATCATATCACCTATGGGTTGTGGCTCAATTGGCAACGTAGGCTGGACATGTAGGAATAGCTCTCGAGTTTGATCCCTACTAAACACATCCCTAGGGAGGGATAAAGAACCTTAATTGTGACTACACCCCCAAACCTAGATTAGTCGGTCAAAAGGTCGAATACCGGGTGGTCATACACCAAAAAATAGGTATCATATCCCTTAATTTCTCCTACGATAAAAAAGTAAATTCATTATTTAATAAGTATTAAATCTATGAGAAATCAATATATCATATTAAAAGATTATAAAAGCATACTATGTTATTATGAATAGCAAATAAAATGCAAATGTCCCTTATTAATATAAAAATTAATAAGTTTAATGTTATAACAATTGTATTGCAAGTATAAATATAGGATAACTCATGGAAGTTAAAAAATATATATATCTTCATATACCATTAATATACTATAAACATACTATTTTGAAAGAATCACATTTATGATTATTTCTTATTATCATAATAGTTGAATTATGCAGCAATAATTGATCTCCTAAGCAATTTTTTTTTTTTGGTAATACTAGCCAAAAAAAATACTCCATTTATCTCAAAATTCTGAAAGTGATTATGTTCATTCCATTGTCTTTTATGTTGCATCAAAATAGATATCATATACCTTAATTTTTTCTATGACAAAACAAGTAAATTCATTATTTAATAGATATTAAATCTATGAGAAATCAATAAACCCATATTAAAAGATTATACAAGCATACTATGTTATTATGAATAGCAAATATGATGCAAATGTCCCTTATTCAATATTTATATTCGTCAAGTTTAATGTCATGACAATTGTATTACAAGTATAAACATAGGATAACTCATGAAAGTGAAAAAAAAAAATTATATACCATTAATACATCATAAATATACTACTTTGAAAGAATCACATTTATGGGTATTTATTATTATAATTGTTGAATTATGTGGCATCAATGGGACTTCTAAGCAATTTTTATCATTTTTTATGGATGAAGAAACAAGGTTGGCTTACTTTGACATTCAAGAACATAGGATTGTTTGTAATTTCAATACAAGTAATAACTATCAATCCTAAACTCAATAATGATATTTTTAAGGGAAAATGTACTAATTTGTCTTTAACATTTATCTTAAAACTCTATTTTACTACAAAAGTTATTTTTAGAGCAAAAATACCTCTGTAGTTATTAAAACAGTGTTAAAATACCATTGTCAATATTAGAAAATATGGCGTTTTAGTACCATTTTCAACATCTATAGAGGTAATTTTGTACCATTTTCAAAAACTATATAAGCATTTTTAGCATCATTTTAAATAACTAGAGAATCATTTTTGCTCTAAAAATAACTTAAAAATAAAATAAAACTGTAAGATAAATATTAGGGGTAAAATAATACATTTTCCCTATTTTTAATGAACAATCATGTGTTTTACCCTCAAACAGGTAATACACTTATAATTTCAAAAATCAAATAAAATAAACATGTTCAATTAAAACGTATAGCATGCTTGTTCTTTCACAAAATTCACTTTGGCATTTTATTAAACACCGCATGAGCATGACTAAATTTTTATATTTTTCAGCAAAATAATAATATATAATCAAAAAAATTTATGTTCTGCACCATCATAGCAGTATATAATACGTGTGTTTTTCCTTCGACATAACCACAAATCATAATTAGTCATGAAAGAAAATAAAGTTATTGTTGTATAACCAATAAAATCTTCTTCCATCCTTTTATTAGTTACTGGATATATTGAAAAAAGGGAGAATACGCTGGATAAGGGACAAAGAACAACAAGTCGGAGACTAAAAACGTTTGATAGAGAAAAAAAGAATGAGTTGTAAAGAACAAATATGTGCTAATTTTTGAAAAGCGATATATTTTATATAGAAAAATTAAAACAAAATAGGTTTTAAAAAGTGGTAGAAGTTAATTTTTTTCATCTTTTGATTATATTTCTATGAAAAATATCATATATTTAAATATGTTTTATATCCATATTCGAATTCGATATCCTTAATTGAATTTCATCCTTTTATGACCCAACCTTTCTTTCACCAAATACAGCATTACTTTCTCGTTAAAGAGGCATTTACATATACAGAAACCTTGTAATACAAGACCACCATAGACACTCAAGTCAGAGGCTGAAACACTTAACCTTCAACCTTTTTCTCTAAAATTCCAAATTCGGTAGTCGGAGTGCACATCGGAGGTCCACTGGTTTGTTCCTCTCTTGCAGGAAAAGGGGGCCTACTACTGTCAATACATATAAAATTTTTTGATGCACTGAACATTATAAAATATTTGAACTTTTTACTTTTTATATCGTAGTGCAATTAAGTGCTCATACATAAAAACATCAATTTATTAAATCTTAGCATATAAACACAACATAATTACAAGAAGACACAACATACATATGCACGGTAAGCAATAATTCTAACTCATCTGGACCGTCAGTCGATGAGGATTTCGGTAGTATATTATAAATGGGACCGAACCAATCAATAGTCCAGAATGAATGACTATAAAAGTGACACTAGCTTGCATTCCGCACATATACAAAACAGGGTATATAAGAACTTCAAGTGCTCCAAACTCGATCGCCATTAACCCTCAAAAGCAGCAATCCAGACACCAGTAGCAACACAAGCCAGCACAACTACATAGAAAACATCATGAAATATTCATTAGCACAATACATTAAATTGGTATCTATGCACGTATATATAGGTGGCAAATTTTGACTTCTATTCACAAATTTAACCTAACTTATTATACAAATGTTACTGAAATTTGATTCAATTCAAAAATTATATATTTATAATTTTATATTTTTTACCTGCAACCCAATTTAACTAGAAGTGTATAGGATATGACTTGTTTGTAATATTTGTTATTTGGAAATAATAATGTGAATATAAAAATAATTATTTTTGCACACTATACATTTATATTATTTTTATTTTTGAAAAAATTATAAAAAGTCATATGATAGACCTATTTTGAATCATTTATTAACAATCTAATCTGTTTAGCAATAATAATAATATAATTTAGCTCCACCGGTAAATAAATAT
>CANXYI012070862.1:0-13203 GCA_948208565.1 Hura crepitans
TTAAGTACTTATGTCCACCAACCTCTCACTTGTGAATCTAACTTATTTTAAACTTTAAAATTGAAAATAAGGAATCAAAATAATAGGATAGGTTTAAGATATATATTGTGCTTTACCTAAATTTTAGGTAGATAGGTAATCGTGAAAGAATAAAACAATTTAATTTTTAATTACTTTAAAGCATAATTATCTAAAATATAAAATAATTTAATACCATAAAAAGATACCTTAAAAATAAAATTCATGAAACTTTGATTATCTTTTAAAATTTTATTGTTATTGTTAACAGAATTATTTTCAAAGTGGATTAGTGGGCTAATTTATTTTTTCACTTTTTTTTCTACAGTAAAAAATAGAATAGTTTAACTTGAATTAAGAGTCTTTAGAGAGTCTTTAGGATTGATAGAACTTCCATTTCACATTTAAACTAATTTTTTTAATCAACTCTAAAGTATTCTATGGATCACATTCTCACGTTTTGCCTATTTTTACCTTTTGTTATATATGATGTTTTTTTTTTATGAATTCATTCCAATTTTTTTTTCATTATTTAATTCATTTGTATTTTTTTTTCTTATTTTTAAGGTTCATTTGGAGTTTTATTGATTTGATAAAGTTACTAAAAGTTATGAATTAAATTATGTGTTTTATATTATTGATGGGAGGTTTAACTGATTTTTTTCCATTAGCATAATCCGTAAAATGATAATAACCTTCTTTTTTTTTGTCTGTCATCTGACACGACTTCACAAATTTGTTCAATTAAATTATTTATGCATTTTTTTTCAACTTGGAATCTATATTTTGAAGCTTTCTTTTTGCAATTTCCCTCTATCTTCCATAATTTTTTTTGCTTACAAATTGAATATTTATATTTGAAATCTTGCTCACGAAATTGTAATTATTGAATTGAACCTTATTGATAGTGTGGCTACTCGTTAATATTTAATATATTATTTGGTAGAACTTTAATGTGCTGGATATTTAAATGCTCATTTGCTAAATTAGTTGTAGCAATCTAGCAATTTATTGAAACTATTTTACAAATTGACATAATTGATTTGAAAATTTAGAATAATGTTAATAATGATTACAAAACACATAGTCAGTTGTAATTGTCATTTTTTATCTTTAATATACACTGAGAAAGATATCTCAATTTTTTAAAAAAGTATTTAATATTTTTATTAATTAATATAAAAAATTAATCTAATTTGAACATATTATTTATGTGATGTAAATGATTTAATAGAGCTTGTATGTAACATGAGAAGGATTGGGCCCAATTTGGGATATTATTATTTTTGTAAATCCTTAAATAAGATTAAAACTCTATTTTGATGACTATATAAAATATTTTCTATTATTGTGTTGTTAAGCTATTTTTGGATGATTAGGATGACCAATTGGTGTTGAGAATGTGATGGATGATTTATGAAAGTGTTGTTTTCTTCTGTAAGTTACTATTCATTTTAGGATAATGTTCCAATACAGCTGCTCTGCTATCAGATTCTCGACACGAGGGTTCCCTAAATGGATATAACATGTTAAATGGCCTTTTAATTATTCTAAAAATTAAATTTTAAGACTTTAATTTTAAATCAAAAATAAATTTAAATAGGTTTTGATTTATACAAATTTTTTAATAACAATATAAGAGTTAAGTAAGTTCGATAACTTGTTTATGTGCACACTCCTTATTCAGGTTCGATATTCAAATTAAGTAAGGGTTCTCACAATAAGACTAGAATATCACTAATAGAGAGACAAATTGTAATAATGGTAGAACAGACTAAAACTAAAAAAATTGAAAGAAACAAGTGACTAGGGATAATTGATCTTAGTATAGAAATATTAACCATGATATGAATAGTAATAAGCTGTGAAAGCTATAAGTAAACATATAAAAGTACGAAATGCAATAGACATCAAAATAAATAGATAGTAATGAAAATAACATAGAATTAAAAGTTAAATAATGAAAATAAGTGGAGATGACTAGAATTGTAGTAGATAAAAACTATTACATCAGAGATGAATTGTGGAAACTATATATCTAAAAAATTAAAGGAAACATAAAAAGAATAAGGATGGCATATAAGAAATGGATGAATGGGGTAATGTAAGTTGAGCTTAAAGGTAAAAGTATGATATAAAATAAGAAAAATATATAATATTGAGTGATGTTATTAATATAATTAAGAGTTCTAAGATAATACAATATTGAGAGAATATGAGGTGTAATAATAAGAGAAAAATTACAAAAATTGTAAGTGAAGAGAAATTAAAAGAACTATAGAAAGAATAGAGATAGTATATTGATTTTGGGGAATGAAGGTAGTATGAGTAAATTTTAGAAGTAAGGATATAACCTAGAAAAGAAATGCTTATAATAGTAAAGCAATGATATTAGCACAATTGAAAGATCTTTCATGATAAAGTATTAAAGGACATATATACAATGATTTAAGTGAGAAAAAAGGACAGAGATGAAACTGAATACAGTATGGAGAAGTGATATTGAAAGATATAAGGGTCAATACTCTTAGTGTACCTAGAGTTTTTCCCAATATTAAGGGCTATCTTCATTGATGTGATACATGGGGACTAGGTTATGCATAAGACCATTTGATAATCATCATGAAAACATATATCTTCTCATTGCATCATTATCATTAATGTACATCCTTGCACATTCATAGTTATAGTCCAATTATGTATTCATGCATATTACCATGATTGAAAGGGAAAGTTGACAAGACACATTTATATAAGTACAGTCCTTAGAATAAAGAAGACGATGATGGTTAAAGATAGACTAAAATAAAGAAAATAGTGGTAGAGAGGTGTAGAACTAAGATAAAAAGATTATGTGTAATCCATATGAACGATTAAAGAGGGGAAACCCACTAGTGAAATTTTGAGGAAAAAATTTCTAAAGAGGGGAAAATTGTCACACTCAATTAACAGTATGATTTTTATAAGGTTAGAATGGGAATTAAAAGAAGCTATGGGAAATAAAATAGATGTACAGATTGAGTAAAGTCGGCTCTTATGAATAATGGAGTGAAAAATGAATGAGGGACATAATGGTCACTTCACAAATTATTAGGGGTAAAATGGGAAATCCACTATTCATGGTCAAAAAGAGGAGAGATACACTTAGGAGTAGTAAAGGAGTGACATGTGGCATGGTAATGATGAGAAAATGTGAGAAAAATGAAGTTTAGGAGCGGGCCCTAGTAAATAGTGACTATCGAGCCGTGAATAATATTCTTAAGCCAAATGGAGTTAACCTAACCAAAAGTTCACATTAATTATAAGATATATTATGGTGAAATTTATGGAGCATTTAAGGTTATATAAAGGGTTAAAAATAAAAAAAATTTGGATTTATGGTGTAATGTGCATAGTAAACCATTTTAAGTTGAATGGAAAAATTTAGAAACGTGATAAGAAAATTCTAAAAGTGGCATATCATAATGGTAAAAAATTATAAGGAATCGAAAAATCATAGTTATAGAATTTTTTGAATATAGGAGCTATTAGAAAAAAATTAGGGAAATAAATTCAATTAAATGTATGTATTTATGAGAAATATGGTGGCATATGGGTATAGAAACCATTTTCAACCATTAGATGAAGTGGAAATGTTGAGAGATCATAGCCATCCCAGTGGAAAGGGAAATTGATGACACAAAAAATGATTAAATGATAATTTTAAAAGATTTACACATGGGATGATCCTAGCCATCCATTCCATCTATAAAAGCCTAAATAACAGTAAATTGTTCATTTCATTTTAGCTAGAAGCCAGCCATATTTTCCACCCATGTGGCTAAAATTCTCCTTGTAATTACCTTTCAAAATTTGTTTAACAAGTTCATCAATTATCCAAAAAATTCTTATACTAAATAAAAGACTACAATCTAGTAAATTAGTGGCATATCATAAGCATATGGACAGAGATGATTTAGGGATGAAATGAGATGGAAAGACGGAGACTGATAGCCATTACAAGTTCGTAAGTGTCCTTGGATTCAATTAATTTTCATAAGGATGTTTGAGGTTCAATTTATAATTTATGATATTAATGTGATTTTATGGTGATTTTCTTGAATGTTTGAGAATGAAATCAATTATGGACATGGTGAGATTATCATGCCCATAATACCTCCATAATTAGTGAATAAGGTAGTAAATTCAATTTAGGGTGATTGTATGGAAACTTGAAAAAAAAAATTAATTAAGGAGTAAATAAAATTGGATGCATATATGTAGATATATATGAAAAATGGAAATAAATGTATTAATAACTAAATAAAATATAGTAGGCATGGAAATAATTTTAAAAGTTTAGTTTGTACCAAGAATGGACTTAATAAGTTGGTAAAAATAGCTTGAAAGTTCAAGCAGCAAGAAAAAAAAAAAAGAGAAGAAGAAGGAATAAAAAAGGGGGAAAGATAGACTTAGAATTTCAACAAATTATAAGTAGTAAATTTAAAATGAGGCCAGTCACAGCAAAGGAATGCTATGCAAGGTAAAAAGTTAAGGTGACTATGTAATAATCAGTAGTGGAAATGAAATAATTAAATAGAAGCAAATGATACTACAATTAAAGCTAGTGATAGTAAGAAACTACAGCATAGGAGGTAATGACTCTGGTGAATGGCAAGTTTTAACAACAAATACTATGATAGTTACTGCTATTGCAATAGGTTGGTGCTTGCAGTAGGAAAAAAAGAGTGGCTTAGCTTTATAAATATCAATAGAGGTTGCTATCATTAGAAATCATAGGGGTATAGGAGAAAAATATGGAAATTAATTTTATTAGTTATTGAGTATTGTTATTAGTTTAAATGTGACCATTAAATAGAAGGTGGTGTTGTAGGGATAAAAGGTGAAAGGAAATCGAGCAAAAGGGCAAACAAAGAGGCAAAAGTAGGCTTAAATGGATTCTGAGTAAACCCAACAGCTTGGGTATGTACTCCTTTATCTACTAATCTCACCAACAAAGTTAATCTCTTAAAGCTATTTAATCGTAGTTACACTTAATGAATTGTCTTAACAAGATAATTGTCTTTTTATCGACTTGCTTAATTTATGTACTCACTATGTTGGATGGAGCCCATGCTCATTCTTAAATAATCACCTATAACAGCATATTCATTATCATACCGTAGTGCATATTTTAGGTCTAGTAGTAATTACATACTCGCATATAAGCAACTCTGCATAAATAGTATGTCGTGATTAGAATAAGATAAAACAAATAGTATTTCCTATAAGAATAATGTCGCATATACAAATTCATATAAAAATAAAGATAATATGATAGATATATTTGTATTTTAATTCTAATACATGGGTGTCAATTTGTCGGGGGTCATTCTAAGATTTCCATCATGATAGTCCAACATTAGCTTGTAGTACATAAGTCACATATGGTTTCACAACTTGAGTGCATTATTAAAGTTAGGTTGTACCTAAGATAAGTTAGTAATTAGTTGATATTACATTAGCAGAATCATATTAGTGGTATAGAGTCAAACATAAAAGATAGATCAAGAATTCATAAAAAATGATCAAGGTTAAATTTTATGTAGTTAAGGAAGCTTTACTAGATGCAAATTTCATGTTGTATAACATAATCAATATAACTAGTTTTAAGGATAGTATAGAGAAGAATTATAACCCACTAAGTAGAGATGACTTAATAGCATAACAGGATTAAAACCTAGTGTATATTTTACTAAGGCTATACAAATAAAGCTAGCTTAAGTAATAAGGTTTTCAATGTCAATAATGTGTTATAGATTTAGGTAACATACATTGGTGCAATACATTGATTATACTTACATAGTTAACAATCGGGCATGGAGAGCTTGTTATATTAGCTAAATGAAGTTAATGCATCATGATATGTGAACACTAGCATATAATATCAATCAAATATGCCTTAGCAACATGAATGCAATAGACGTGTTGGACCATGCATCTTAAAAAGTTGGTTATTTAATGTTAATACACTAGCTTGGCTATATAACATATGCAATTGCATGGGAAATGTTAGGGAAAGGCCTTATAAAGTAATTAAGTAGCAATATATTCTCATAATGTATGAACTCCTTTATCTCTTAGTTTTACTAATGAAACTAATCTTTAGTCATCTACTTATAGTTAAACTTAATAAGTTATTTCTATAATGATAAATTTGGTTACCTGACTATTTAGCTTACATGCTCATTGTATGATATCAAGCATGTGTGTATCTTTAAGAACTTATATATAAACAACATATTCAAGTTCATTTTATCATGCATACATTAAGTATACAAGCAATTAAATCATAAAGTCAATGTCTTATCAGTTGCACAGATGTTAAAGACACCTCATGTGGTCATAGATAGCATCCTCGCTAGCTAGCTATTAATTAGTAAAGAACACAAAAAATGAGCTAAGAAAGAGTTTCAGAAATTCAGTTACAGGAATGAAAAAGTCAGCCTTACAAAATAAGAGAATATCATAAATAAGTAGCTATGCTAAAAGTAAATTGATGTTATTAGTCATAGAAATACTATTAAATTGAATACAAATAGTTAAGTGAATGTGAGCACACATCCTTAAAGGGATGAAATACCCTACATATCTCATAATACAACTAAATTTAAAAAAGTGAGTTTAAAGTTAAGAGGCTAAGGAAAACCTTAGAATAACTAGGTTAGGGTAGCTTTGGCTTACTAGGGAGGGATATTATGCAAATCTGTAATAGCTTACAGCTTGGCACCAATGCTATATGAGCTATTTATAGTGACAGTGGTTGAGACCATAGATATTTATCAGCTTATAGATATTTATTAACTTATAGTTACTTTCATCTTTTAGGGGTGGTAGGGTAATGGGCCAACCTATCTTTGTCACCAATTTTCAACTTATAGGTTATAGCCTCATTTATCCCTCCTCAAAGTTATTTTATGAGTGTATTACTTATGGCTGTGGAATAAGTTAAAATGATAGATTTTAGAATAAAGCTAAAAATTTTTAACTTATCACACACAATAACTCATAAAGAAATTAACTTACTATAACAGTCACACACACCCATTTTTCCTATGAAATTGAATTTGGGTTTAGGTCTAATTAGTTATCATGTAAATAATATAGCTGCATTATAATTGCATGTAGTTATAGCTAGATAACCCAATGGTGCATTTTTTATCAAAGCATTGTAGGTTTGCATAGGTAAATTATAGGTAAGTGTTCATTCAACACAATTAGATTATATAGTTAGCCTTAGTTATGGTAAGCCAGCACGCACCCATAGTTATTCCATACACATCATGAGGTAAGAATGGTATGCCATAATAGGATCAATTTCATATACATTTATGTAGCTCATACAAAACTCCATGTTACTTTTAGACATATCATCTTAACCTATCCCTCTAATTATTATATTGTGAGGTATAGACATACTAAACTACCACTAGACATACTTAGTAAGTGCGGCGGTTTTGTCTCGTGCAAGTTATAGGGCTAAAGGATGTCAAGTGAAGTAGGCACATAGTTCACCTATAGTAAAGAGATCAAGCATCAAGTCTCAAGTAGTAATAACCTTTTTTTGGACAAATGTTTTTATGTTTTGTTATCAATGTGTAAATGGCATGTATATACAATGATAAAAAGAGATGTATATAGTTATAATCTAGTTATATAGGTATATAGTTGTAATCCAGTTCTATATATGGGGCATCTAAATACCCTTTTAAGTTAGATATGATAAATTGTAACTGAAATGAGTACCCATGTACATGCTTGTATCTGAATAGGTTTGAGTCAGCTATTAACTAATAGGTTATAAGATGTCTTTATAGGATAGGAAAAACTTGATTAACCTCTTCCATCAAGGAAGATGGTTTTATGCCTTTAAGTTTATACAGGTGTAGAGACCTTGGGTTTTAAGAATTGCCTGATTAACTATGGTTATTATAAATCCTTATAAGCTTTTTAATATGTGAGAACTATCTTATAAATAAGGAAGGAAGGTTTACAGATTTTTCTTTCAGACACCATGTAGTTTCTAGGCTAGGTATAATAGCTTGTTACCTTCTCCAAGGCATTTTTTGCTATGTCTTAGTTGGTGTTATAAAGATTGTGAAATGGAATGTTGATAAAGTGAAATTGAAGTGGGGAGAAGAAAGATTAAAGGGATCAAAGCTTGAGAGGTAAGTGTAATCATCATTTATGGTGTAATAACCCAAAAATCCTGACTTTTATGGACAGTACTTTCTCGGTATGAATAGTATTCCCAAGACTTGGGATACACTGAAGCTGCCAGATAGAAGTATTAATTATAAAATAATTTTTGGCAAAGATTGAAATCAGTTGGAAGTAGTTTGGTTGGTTAAGAATGCTAAGCAAAGCTAAACCATAAAATATGAATAGTGACCAAAGCAAAGCTAAACCATAAAATATTGTAAAAGTTGTTTATAAAATTTTGAGATTTATACAACCTGATACTCAAAAATTCTAACGAGCCTATTAGCACTGGAATTGGAATGTTTGGAGATTAGGAGGCATTTTTACCAAATTTGTGTAACCTTAAAAACTTTATTTTTAATCAACTTTTGTGTTTTTTGAGCAAGGAATTTTAGAAGCTTTTGAGGTTTGAATTATGAATTTTATTAGGCTAATTGGATGTTAGAAATGAGATGAAAAAAATTACATGGTATAAATATGGTCAAAACATAACCAAAAGAAAGAAACAACCTATTCTTTCTTATTACCAGTAGCCAATGCAAGAGGAGGGGAAAGGAAAATATTTTTGGCTCCTCTAATCCTGATTTAAGCTATTTTCCTCAATTTGAGCACTAAGTTTGAACCTCTATGACCTTAAGAAGCCATTTCTTCCTTGATTTGCATAAAAAAAGGTTAGGCTTGATTTTTCTCTTCGATGAATAGTAATCTAAAATTTTTGGGGTAGGATTTTTTAATTTTCAACATTTTTCCTAGGTTCTTTAGGTTGCCAAAAGTAGATATATATATAGTCATTTTTAATTTTTGATAGTTGTATGATATATTTTGAATTTTTACGAAACAAATGTCTAATGAGGTAGTTGAGAAAGTGGACCAAACCCAAGAAAAAGGAAAGAACAAGGTGTGAGCCAAGCTCAGGAGTGCATTTCAGCTCTCTTGGTATGTGTAATTGAAATAATTTACATGATCTTAATTATGTTTGAATTTTTCCATATTATGTCCTAAATGCAATAAATGCAAATAATGTGATATCATGCCTAATAAATGGATATGATGGGTATTTAATGATGTTAATGAGATGTATTAATATATGTAATTGATGATGGTAGGATTATGATGATGAAAATAATGGAAAACGAATTATAAGCATGTATTTGTGTGTATGTAAAAATGTCTTTGGCATGTTATATTATAGTATGTGCATATGTAAGATGTAAAATAGGTATGTAGACATGAAATTATGATGAGTTATATGTTCGTGTGTGCTAGGTGAATGGTAGAGCTTTATGGCCGAAATGACCTTGTGACTGTGTATGAGTGAATATTTGTATGAATATATGAGTATGCTTATTTTTCTTGTATAATGTGTATGAGGATTTATTTTAATTGATGACGAACAATATGTACATAGAGATTAAAAATTGAACAAGATAATGTCAATGGTAAAAAGATTTAAGTAAATGTGTGTTGGTTGTGTGAGGATGTCGAATGGCTACTAGCATGGTGCCTTTGAGATACTTTAAGTGTATGACATAACATGAAAAATATGAAATGAGTGACAATGCTTTCTTTAATCTTCAATATACACATGATAACATAAATATGACATGAAATGAGTGTTATGCATTTTATTACTCTCCTAATGTGCTTGTAGCATGTTCATGGCATAAATGGCATGAATATGGTAAGAATATCTTAATAGAATGATTATGGTATCTAAGACATGCATATGATGAGTTAAGAATTTTAAAGTATGTTGATGGTGTATCTATGGATATTAGGATATGGGTGTAAGAACTTAGAAGCCATACACTCACCTTGATAATTATGGAGTAATATTAATGCATAATGCATTTTATATGGCAGAATCATGATATAAAGCATGAATGTATATAGGCATGTAATGATTTTGCAATTGGTATAATAATGAGCTATTGCATTGCATAACGATGTATTAAGAACAAAATTTATGTTTTTCCCCAATTTAGTTATTTGTTGGCTAAAATAATGTAACTAAAAGCAATATTAATTGATAATAATAGAGTGAAACTGAAAATAATTTGTTAGTAGCCCATGTAAATAACTATAATGCCCCAACCGTCAAAGTCTTATGAACAGTATTGAGTGGGCCCGAGTGATGTTCCCCACAGTGCAGGTTGTCATTTCGAGTTCGATGACTGTCATATTGGTTATAAAACTTTGACGGGCCTGAAAATAGGGAAAATGAAGGAATTAAAAATTTTAGCAGAACCAATAATTTGTTTTAAGTTATAAACTACCAATTTCGGAGATAAAAATATTTTGGGAACTAGATAGTCCAAGACCTGGGAAGGTGCCCAGATGGTCTCAAAAATACCATACCTTGAACCTCAAAAATTCCACTGAGCATATTGGGGAAAGAATTATAATTTTCCAGGGTCGTCTGATAATTTTTCGAAATATTTTATTCTGAACGTGAATAGTGCCTAAAAAGTCAATAGTTGTCTTTTTTGCATGGACCTTAGTCCCATTAATTTAGAAATTTTAAAACAAAAAATGAGAATTTTTGGAGTACCAAGGAATATTTTATGAATTTTCGAAATTAAAACCCGGTCTATGTTGAATAGTGATTTTTACATTTGGTGGAATTTTGAGCTGAAATTTTTTAAGGGCCTTAATGGCAATAAATGAGAATTTTAGGGACTAGAATAGGAATTTTTGGAAGCTTTTAGAATATCTTATGAATTTTTACAACAAAAAATAACATAAAAATGGCCAAAATTGGTTAATGGCCATTTGGACCAATCAAATTGATCCAACCCATCATCCCTTCAGATTTTCTGCCTAAAAATTATTCAACTAAAGGCCAAACCATCATCTTCAACCTAAACACCAAAAATTCGTCCCTCCCTCTCTCATTTCTCCCATTTTTCTTTACTTTCTCTCTCTAAAATTTCTACCAAAATCCATGGAAAAATCAAATAATTAAACCCTCCACTCAAATTAAATCCTCAATCTTACAAAAAGTTGAAGAAATGAGCAAAAAGGAGAGAGAAATCACACTTGAGTGAATAGTGCATAAGTGAGGTAAAAATGCCTAAATCTCATTTTTTTTTGTTATAGGTAGCTTAAGGGATTCCTAGTAAACCTATGATTTCATATTTTTGATTTGAGCTATAGTTAATTTTCGGGGATTTTTTCAAAGTTTGATTTTGTTTATGTTAGGTGTTGATAAGGGAGGAGAGAGAAATCCTCTAAATCAAGTGCAAAGTGGGGGAGAAAGGGATGCTTGTACACCCTAGGTATATGGAATATTTTAATTATGTCATGCCGTGGATGAATTTGCACATTTATGCATGATTCACATTATGGAATTTGGGGTTTAGGTGTATACTTAGGTCATTTGATTAAATGGTGCTTATAATTATGTAGTTGGCATTAAATTAAGACAATTTATAGGATAAAATGGCATGAAATGATGGATGTATGTGTGTTCTTTAAGGTATGGCCAAATGGTGGCATAATGGGTATGTGTGAGTGTGTTGCATGTGTTGATGTGAATTGGGTATTAAATGTGTGCATATAAGGTACATAATTTGTGAGGAAAAATGACAAAAATTAGATTATGTTGTGTGCCTAATTAAGAGACCTAAGAAAGTATTAGTAAGTGGCCAAAAATAGAAGTAAATGAATGATGAGATAGTGGGCATATGGAATGGAAGGGATTAGAAATAATGGACATAAGAATAGACCTTAATTAGGTTAAGGAATGGAATGCATAAAATAAAAAAATGACCACATGAATACTGTCAATTTCAAAAAATGACCAAATGAATAGCAAATTTGGCAAAAATGGCAATATTATAATTAATCGGTTAGGTCAAGTCTAGAAAGGTAATTTGAGATTAAAAAGAGCTTGAACATGATTAAAAAGTTATGGCCCATCAGTTAGACACCAACTGGATGGGTTGACTAGTCAACTAGGGGATAAAGCAGCTGCTAGGTGGCTGGTTTCTTCGGGAGCCCGCTACCTTGTGTCATGCATAGTGGTTACAACTGCCATGTTGACATGATGATTATTATACAATATAGAACCCGGTAAGCCGAGAGGTCCGTGAATCTAGAGTGAGGCCGGATAGCGCTATAATGGCCACTTTTGTGTTATTACTATAGTACTTGGGTAGTCTAGTATTGGAAGTAGTCTTCAGACATATCTCAATACTAAAGAAGGTAGGTGTAGCTACCTACGTCCCCCGGTGGGCCACTGCACACCTTGGATCCTATTATCCAGTGTCTTAAAGCATAGCCTATCTATGGGGCCTATAAATGATAGTAGAACAAGTCATAACTAGAAGAAATAAATAGTAGTAACATAATTTAAATACAAAATTGAATCTAGAAGTAAGTGAAAGCATTGGGTGTGGTGCGTCATTCATCTCATACTACATTATAAGACATGATATAATTGTTATATTCCACCACTGAGTTTTATACTTCGCGTGTCAGTTTTCGATATGCAGGTAGTAGACAGAGTGCGGAGCAACATCAGACACCTCCATTAGTGTCGCTGTTAGGAACTTTTGGTATTTTATTTCTCCTTTGGTTTATGTATAGTAAAGGCACTCATGTATGTCGGGTTAGTGGATAGTAGAACTAGTATATGTACTAAGTTACACAATATAACATATATGCTACTGTGTATATATATAGAGTTGTTTGGTTATCTATATATCTATTAAAAAAGCAATGAATCTATGTGACATGAACTAAATATGGGACTATGTGAATTATGTATTCTAGAGGACCAAAGGGTTTAGAGGAGCAATGAGGAAGGAGAAATGATTCGAAGTGTTTTTCTTTGCATATTCATTTAAGCTAGAGACTAGGGCAGTCGTTATGCTACCCGTTTTTCTAAAAATGTCTGATAGTGTCTGACATGGAAAAAAATTTCGATCTCAATTTGATAGT
>CANXYI012070985.1:0-11330 GCA_948208565.1 Hura crepitans
ATCAACTTATAGCCATTAAAGGCACAGGTTTAGGTTCATTTCAAAGGTACATTTCATGTCCATATTTCAAGCTTCAAGGTGTTTATTCATTTATCAAAAGTCGTCAAAGCTTACTTAATATTTTTATCCATATAGGTCTCAGGTATAGTAATATGTAAGTCTTACTCATACATTTTCTTCACCTTTCTTACAAATTTAAATTCTTATACATAATCTCAACATATTCACACATACACATGTACATTTTTATGCCAATTTAGGTGACTTATACATAGTATAGGTCTCAGCTAAAGCCCAATTCACATTCATACCCATATCAATCAAGCCAAAATCATGCCAAACCATCAATGTTCATAGTATAGGCCTAACATACATACTAATGTAGCTTGATCACTAATGTACCATATTCATTCGCATACCAAGCTAACCAACTATATACAAACATACATAACATTTCATTAAAGGCTTTAAACATCATTCTTATCAATTGATCAATCAAGTACACCTATATAACCCATGCTACTAGTCTCAGCCACTCAATAAACATTCATCAACGACATACAAATCAACCTATTCAATTGATTAGCTCTCACCAATCAACCCAAAAAGCTTCTCAATCATATAATCACTAAGTTTAACCCTTACATGTTTACACTCAATCCTTAGGCACTTCTTGGCTTGCCAATATTCCCTACAACATAAGCAAATTTTCATTAAGCAAGTTCTTATTTCAATTATCAATTGACCATTACTCTAAGTATTCTAGTTAAGCTTGAAGGTAACATCAATTAGACACTAGGTTAAGCAATCTTAAAGCACATTTCCAGCCTTTAGAGATCAAGTGTCATGAGGAAAATATCAAACTTCACTTACTTATAAAAAATAACCACTTTAAGCTTTTATCCACCCCAATTTTAGCCCTTACACGGTAGCTTCTCCTTCTATCTACAAGCTAATTATTCCCTTGAATTGCCTTAAAATCACACACCACATATCCTGTTAGAACTCAGGCATCTCAAACAACCATTTCAAGCTGAAAACAACCATGAAAATCTAAGGAAAAGGTATGAAAACTCACCAAATAGGCTTGCTAGACTACTCTTAACCTAAAAAACTTTGGAGATTTTTAATTAATTTAGGGATGTTCTTTTACTCTGCTTCTTCTTGCTTTATGTCCTTAACACAAGAAGGATTTTGACAGCCAAGAGGAAAAAAATTTTTCTTTTTGTCTAAGTGGATTTGGACACTTGTCAAGGTAGTTTAATGAATGTCATAACCCCATAGCTTGCCAAGTGGCACTGGTGGGTCCCGTGACCACTTGAACCATCCCAAAACAACTTGATTTTTGATAGAAACTTTGAGAAGTTCTGAAAAATCACAGTGACCTCAAAAAATTATGTTGTTTGCTTTAAAATTCTTATTTTAATCCCCTTTACATACTTATAAATTTTTGTAGCCAAATTCCATCGATAGGATAATTTCTAGAATGCTTCAATTTATATGCCAATCTTAAAAATTACGAAAATTTACAAATAACCTCAGAATTCAAAAATTCTTTCGTCAATGGACTCAGTGGAATTTTTGAGCTCTAGGGTTTGATATTTTTAGGTCCGTCTATGCACATCCCAGGTTATTCCCAACCTGACTATTTTTTATTACACAAATTAGTAGCTTACAGCCGAAAATGAATTATTAGTTCTGCTAAAATTTTGAATTTTGTCTCTTTCATCATTTTAACGACCTTTAAAGTTTCTTAACTAGTGCCACTACCTCGATTCTTATGGAAGTGACTCGACATGTCGGGCACACTTTTAGAACCTAGTGGCACTATTCATAAAGCCTCGATGCACAGGCATTATAGTTTTTCCCCTCTTAAGAAAATTTTGTCCTCAAAATTACCTGAAGTAAAAAGATGCAGATATTGTGCTTTCATCTGTTCTTTTGGCTTCTAAGTGGCCTCTTTAGTATTATGATGTCTCTATAGCACCTTGACCAATGGTGTGGATTTATTCCTTAGTTGTTTCACTTCATGAGAAAAAATATGCATAGGCTCCTCTTTATAGCTCAAGTCAAGTTATACTTTGATATTTGTCATTGGAATCACATGTGAAAGATACAACTAATACCTCTTGAGCATTGAAATATGGAAAACATCATGTATTTTTTGTAGCTTAGGTGGTAATGCTAGCCTGTAAGCTAGTAGTCCAACCCTTTTTGTAATCTCGTAGGGTCTAACAAACCTAAGACTCAGCTCTCCCTTTTTCCCAAATCTCAACACTTTCATCCACGGAGAAACTTTCAGAAACATTTTTGCCCAACTGTATATTCAATATCCCTTCATTTTAGATTAGCATATGATTTATGTCCATCAACTATAGGTTTTAGTTTGTCTTTAACAACTTTCACCTTTTCCTCTATATCCTTGATCAGATCAATACTAGAAATTTTCCTCTCCCCAACTTCACTCGAACATAAAGGAGTTCTACATCATTTACCATACAAAGCTTCATAAGGTGCCATTCCTAAGTTAGACTGATCACTGTTATTATAGGTGAATTATGCCAAAGATAGGTACTGATCCTATCTACCTTTAAACTCAATTACACAACCATGTAGTATGTCCTCGAGTACCTATATCACCCTTTCTAATAATACATCAATCTGAGGATGAAAAGTTGTATTATAAGCTAATCTAGTGCCTAATGCTTCCTGTTGCTTCTTTCAAAATTTGGAAATAAAATGAGGATCTCTATTACAAATAATGTTTACTAGCACACCATGAAGTTTGATTATTTCATACACATACATTCTAGCTAGTTTCTCTAGAGTATAATCCATCCTGACTAAGATAAAGTGATCTATCTTTGTCAATCTATCAACAATCACCTATACAACATCACATTTACCTCTGGTCATAAGTAAACCCATCACAAAATCCATGGTCACCTTTTCTCATTTCCATTATGGTATTGCTATAGGATGCAGCAATCCAGAAGGAACCTGGTGTTCAACTTTCACCTATTGAGATGTCAAACACCTTGCAACATATTTTGCCACATCTCTTTTCATACTAGGACACCAATAATGAGACTTCAAGTCTAAATACAACTTTGTGCTCCTAGGATGCATAGAATAAGTGGCTTAATGTGCCTCCTTTAATATCTATAACCTCAGGTCATCTGTACTAGTTTCACACAACCTATCCTAGTAATACAAACATCCATCCTCTATCAACTAAAACCTTATGGCCTTCCCCTTTTTAACTTTACTTGCCATCAAAACTAACTATTCATCCATCATTTAAGTCTCTTTAATCTGCTATTAAAAATCAAGTTTCACCTACAACTCAACCAAAATGGCATTCTCTATAGTGTACTATATTCTAGCATTCATGGCTTTCAGAGTTACCATGAATTTTCTACTTAAAGCATCTGCTACCATATTTGCTTTCCCTAGGTGGTAATCAATCAGACAGTTATAATCTTTTAACAATTCTAACCACCTTCCCTATCTCAAATCCAACTTTTTTCTGAGTGACGAGGTATTTCAAACTTTTACGATATGTATAGATATAACATTTTTCACTATACAGGTAGTGCCTCCATATTTTCAAAGTAAAAACAATAGTAGCTAGCTCTAAGTTATGAGTAGGATAATTTCTCTCATGTGGTTTCAACTATCTTGAAGCATAAGCTACTACTTTTTCATCATGTATTAACATATAACCCAAACCATTTAGTGAAGCATCATTATACACTATGAAGTCCTTACCCTGTTCAGGTTGAATCAATATAGGAGCTTCTATCAACATCTTCTTTAATTTCTCAAAACTTGCTTAGCATTTATCATCCCACTCGAATCTCATATTCTTTCTAATCAATCAGGTCAAAGGAGTAGCAAAATTAGAGAACCCTTTCATAAATCTCCAATAATACCCAGCTAATCCCTGAAAACTTCTTATTTCTGTCACATTCCTAAGTGGTTCCCATTCTAACACTACCTTCACTTTAATAGGGTCAACTCTGATAATTTTGCTGAAACTATATACCCCCAAAAAGCAACTTCATTCAGCTAAAACTCACACTTACTAAGCTTGGCATACAATTATCTCTCTCTTAGGGTCTGTATCATAACCCTAAGATGCTATTCATACTTTTTCTTATTTCTAGAACACACTAGAATATCATCTATGAACACTACCACAAATTGGTCCATATAACGTTGAAAAACCCTATTCATCAAATCCAAAAAATCTATTGGTGCATTAGTGAGCCCAAATGGCATCACTAAGAACTCATAATGCCTATACTTGGTCCTTAAAGCAATTTTAGGAATATTAACCTCTTTGATTCTCAACTGATGATACTCAAATCTCAAATCAATCTTTTAAAATACACCTGCACCTCTCAACTGATAAAAAAGATCATCGATTCTAGGCAATGGATAATTATTCTTCACAATCATCTTGTTTAACTACTTGTAATCAATACACAGTCAGAGCAACCTATCTTTCTTCTTTACAAATAACACAATAGCTCCCTAAGGAGATATACTAGGTCTGAGAAAACCCTTGTCTAATAGATCTTGCAACTATACTTTCAATTTTTTTAGTTCAGCAGGTGCCATTCGATAAGGAGCAATAGATATTAGAGCTATACCAGGATATACCTCAATTTTAAAGTCAAGTTCTCTCTGAGGGAGTAAACCTGGCAATTGATTAGGGAATTTTAAAACAATAGTGATATGTTCAAGATTGGAACTAGGAACATTTATGTCAATAGAATAAACTAGATGTGCTTTACACCCTTTTCGAAGAAGTTTTCATGCTATAACAACAGAGATAAGATTATTTAGAAGACTTCTCTCCCTATCCACTATCATGTTCTATCCCTCTATAGTCTAGAGAGTCAATTTCTTATATCTATAGTCAATTATGGCTTGATGCTCAGTCAGCCAATCCATTCCTAGGATTATATAAAACTCATGGAATGGTCTATCAATCAGATTAGCTAAAAATTGATATCTCTAAATCACTAGAGGATATTGTTTATATACCTTATTCACAATCACACTCTGTCTTATAAGATTACTGACTCTGATATCTATATCAAAATGTTCAAGCTATAACCTTTTATTTTGTGCTTGTGCAGTATATACATATGAATGTGTAAAACTATGGTCTATTAGTGCCAAAACTATAATATCAAATAAATAAAAAGTACTAGTTATGATGTCTGGTGCTGTAGCCTTTTCTTTGGCTCTCATAGCATACTATCTAGCTAAAGCATGATCCTCAAATCTTGTACCATGACTAGCACTAGGTTGCTCTCCTCTATTTTGCCTCTGACTCCTATTTTGAGGTATAACATTAGATGCCTATATCTGAGCACCCTTTGACTATCTCTGAGGACACTCTCTTCTATAGTGATCTTTAGAACCACAGTGAAAACACTTTCCTCTTCTGGCCATTTTGCACTACCCTCAATGTCTCTTCTAACATGTATTACAAGTTGAAGGTTTATTTCTATTACCCCATGTACTAAGAGCATTATCAGCCTAAGGAGGAAATCAAGGCCATCTTATAGAAACTTGTCTAGATCTTTGGGACTATGCCTATCTCTACCCCTAATGCCCTGACTGATACTAGGGCCTAGGCTGAGACTATGTCTATGATTGACCCTCTTTTCTTTTCTTACCATCCCCTAACACTACATTGGACTATCCCATAGTGAACTACCTTTTCCTCAGGAAGAAATCCCTCTTCTCTTGCATCATTTCTTCCATATTATATGCAGCTACCACCAGTACTACAAAATATTTCCCTCTGGGGTTTGCTACCGCATTCTCAGCTCTACATGCATCCCGGCTAAGAATCTCTTGCATTTCTCTTTTTCATTGGGAATAAATTCTTTAGCATACTTTAGCAACCTAGTAAAATCTTTCTCATATTCAGACACTATCCTTCTCCCCTACTTCAAGTTAAGGAATTCCTATCTTCTTTTATCCTTATATGAGTCAAGTATATATTTCTTCCTAAATGCCTTAAGGAAAAATTCCCAAGTCAAATCTGCAGGTGTTTTTCTCCTTTTGATAGTGTTCCACCAATTGTAGGCTTCTTCCTTAAGAAGATAAGTGGCATACTGATAATTTTTTGCTTCTGTTGATATTTTAGAATGAGAAATAGATAGATATTAATTTTATAACACAGTTCAATTTTAGCCCGATCTAGTATTGCCATAATTAAGTTGTACCGGGTAAATTTCTATGATTATTTTAAGTCCTATAATTTGCCATCATTCAAGGTATATTAGTCTTGATTTTATTCCATAATTGTTTTTCAAGTAATTGCCATTTACTATCCAGGTGTGTTTTTGGTTCAGATAATGGTCAAAATTGGACAGTTACATGTCATTTTTACATTTTTTGATAGCCAATTCTAGGTCCATTTAGTAAGTGCATTCTCACACACACATTTACATATTCATACCAATTAAAGTAACTTACACATAGTACATGTCTTGGCCATTCAAGGAATTCACTATAATAATGTACAAATCAAGCTTATCACATGCCAAATTATCCTTTCATATAACATAAGTCTAAAATACATGCTAAGAGAATTAGCTACATATACACAACATACAACCATATACCATAGGTAATAAATACCACTTTCTATCACAAAATCAAACAACTAACCAAACCCATACCTATACCCAAGCTCTCGGCCACTCACTAAACATTCATCACCTACATACTAATTAACTCAAAAACCTTACAAATCATACAATCTCCAAGTTTAAGCCTTACATGTTTACACCAAGTAGCTAGGCACCTCTCAACTAGCCAATATTCCCCACACCACAAGCAAATTCACATCAAACAAGTTCTTATTTCAATTATCAATTAACCATTACTCTAAGGATTTTAGCTAAGCTTAAAGGTACCATCAATTAGACACCAAGTTAAGAATTCATAAAGCATATTTGCAGCCCTTAAAGATCAAGTGGCATGAAGAAAATACCAAAGTTCACTTACCTTTCAAGAATAACCACTTCAAGCTTTCATCCACCTTAATTTTAGCCCTTCCACGATAGCTTCTCCACCTATTTTTAAGCAAATTTGCTCCTTAATTCACCTAAAAACCATTCAAACATATACTCTTAGATGTTAGGCTCCTTAAACATCCATTTACATCCTAAAAATTTCTAAGAAAATCAAGAAGAAGGCATGAAAACTCATATAAGCATGCTTGTTGGACTGCCTCTAACGATGAAACTTTGGGGATTTTCAATTAATTTATGGCAAGTCCTTTTTTTAGTAATTCTTTTTAAATTATATCCCTAACATGCCAAAATGATTTTTAGGCTGATAGTCTTTTGAAATGAATTGAGAAAGAAGATGGAAATGGAGAATTTGTCCCAGATTGGCGTCGGTTCCAATAGCCAAAGAAAAGAAATGTTTTTTTTTCTTTATAAGTTGATTTTTCCATTTGTCACCACCAATGGACAAGTGTCATGGCCCTTAGGCTAACTAGCATGGTCCAAGTGGGTCTTGCAACTTCTCGAACCATCCCAAAATGACTCGATTTTGGCAAAAACTTCAAAAAATTTTTAAAAATCATAAGCACCTCAAAAAAGTATACTATTTATTTTAAAATTTCTATTTTAATCCCCTCTACATGCTTGTAAATTTTTGTGGCCAAATTCCATTAATAGGGCAATTTTCAAACTTCCTTAATTTGTGTGCCAACCTTAAAAATTACGAGAATTTGCAAATGACCTTAGAATTAAAAAATTCTTTCACCAATGGACTCAGTGGAATTTTTAACCTTCAAGGTACAATACTTTTAGGTTCATCTAGGCACAACCTAGGTCATTCCTAACCCAACTCAGTTTTATTACACAGATCAATAGCTTACAACCAAAAATTAATTATTGGTTCTGCTAAATTTTTAAAATTTGCATTTTCATCATTTAAATGTTGCTCAAAGTTTCATGACCAGTGTTGCTACCTCAATCTCATGCAAGTGACTCGACACCCTAGGCACACTTCTCAGACCCAATGGCACTATTCATAGAGCCTTGACGCACAGATGTTATAGAAACAATAATCAATGGTCTATACAGACCACAAATAATAACCCCTATGTACACAAAAATGATATATACATTTGTTCATGAATAAACATAAATATAATGTTCAGAGCCACAATATAAGTCCTTATAGACTATATTCCTCGTGAAAAGGAGTCCGCACAAGTGATAAAAAATGACAGTCTAATAAAGAGATATGTCTATGCGGACCATGTTCCTTATGAAAGGGAGTTTGTAGGGCATTATGCCATCCCCAAACACTAAACATCAATATATCACTTTACAATTAACATTTATGTTTGCATACATAATAGACAATGAAAAAGGTTAGAAGAGATTATCAGAATCGAAGGGCCCAAACTTTATGCATATTTATGACGTGTTTATTAAAGAGCAAGACAAATATAACATGCTTAATTATGTTCTTTATATGATAAAAGTGAATTATAAAATGAGCCTACTCCTATGGGCCATGTGGGGATCACCTCATTAATGGCTAATTGTGAGAGATCATGGGCCTATGTTTATGGCAAATAAGAGAGAGAATGCCTTAGATCTTAACTTATAATTGAAAACTTGAATAACGGCACTAGGGTTAGAGTTTAGAAAGAAAATATTTTTGACTAAGAGGCTAAAAGACTAATAGAGCGAATCCTTTTTGGAGTTCACACCTGAACTCTTAAAATGGTTATTTTTCTCAAAAATACCTTCAAGAATAATAGTTCTTTTTAGAAAGCTCTTTCCTAAAAAAATCCCTCTTTATTCACACATCCCAAGGACTATTTATAGTCTTTAGATAATGACTTCACATCTAGGAATTTAGTATGGGTTTTTTTTGCTTAGTCCATATGGATTATAAATGCTTAATCTGTATGGACTAATATGGTCTACTATCCTGCCAGTCTAAGGGCTTAGGCTAGATGTCCATGCAGACCACATTGATTTTGGTAAACTAGGTCTATGTGGACCTTATTGGGATAGGTCTATATGGACTAGCTTCCAAAGGGGTCAGTGCTATTGATTAAAAGCTTATCTCTAGTTATCATCGTAGGCTAAAAGGTGGTAGTGTCTACAGTTGCCCCCATTTGGGTGTGTGCTATGAGATGCATAAATTGAATTAGTGCATAACAAAGTATTTTCAAGTTTAGCAATGCTTACCTTGCTATGTTAATGTCATTTTTGCCTCTTGGTGACTTGTTATTTGCATCTCTTCATAGCTTGGGATTTGCACTCGATTGGTGGCTTTGAGATTTATGCCTCTTGGTGGCTTTGAGATTTGTGCCTCTTAGTAGCTTAGGAAAGTTGACTAAAATTCATGTGGTTGGATTAACTTGTTAGGCTAAATCCAATGATGTTGGTTGGCTTGTTAGGCTAAACCATATAGAATTGTGGATTGGCTTGCTAGGCTGAACCTGAGAAAGTTATATTGGACATGGGGTCGAATTTGAAAGGATTGGCATGGACACTGAGTCGAATATAAAAGAATTGGATTGGACACAGAGTCGAATCTAAAAGAATTGGATTGGACATAGAGTTGAATTTAAGAGAATTGATTACTACAAAAGGGACTACAATAAAAGTTAGTGTTAGTTTTGATATAACTAGTTTTGTGACACATATTTGGCTTTTGTATGTAGTATTGAGGAATCTATGAAGATCGTATAGTTGTGAGTGATTCAAGTCTATGCAGACAAAAGTAAATGTAAGTCCATGTGGATGTTTTCAAGATAAGTCTATACGGACACTATTTAAAGAAAGTCAATGCAGACATTGATTAAATGAAGTCCGTATGGACATTAGTATAGTAAGTCCGTGCAAACTTTTTAATAGATCAATAACTGTTTATCTTTCCTCCTCCTCTTCCTTATTTTCATTATTCTATTTTCCATTTTCTCTCAAGAAAACCTAATCAAAAGGGTGACTTACTCTTTCAATGACTCTTTCTTTATGTCTTTCGATGAAAATGCATCATGAGAAGAAGCTCTAATGACTTTTCTTCTTTCGATGAGCTCAAAATTACCTTTCTCATCTCCTTCTCTAGTAGAGGACATCTTGTTTGCATCCCTTTTATTTTCTTAAGACTGATCAAATCGAAGTAGCCTAAGAATCAACTTAGGCCTCACTCCACAAGACTCAAAAGATAAGAATCAAGCTAAAGGGATCTAGGGCCACCCTTTTTTGATTATTCTAGGAGGTGTGAGTTAGGCATCACAAGGTAGGAGTCGCCACTCGATAGAGTTTAGAAATACCTTGTAGGGCTAAAACTAGAGCAATTCGAAACCCTACTCTTATTTATACCTTAAATTAATATAGAAATTCATTTTGAATTTATGATACTATTCCTTTCTCAAGCAATAATTTGCAATTAAAGTAAATTACACATTCACATAGAGGAAATTACATAATATATTTACAGAAAAATAAATAGGTTCTCAAAAGCGAAATAACATACATGAAATCGGGCAATTGATTGTTTCAAGAACTTTGGTTCTCTCATGCTAATTTTAGAAAAGAGGTTTTATTGTAGTGACTTTTTATTAAAATCGAATGATGAGTTTGAGAACTTTAGTTCTCGTATACTAATTTTGGGAAAATGAATTTTATTATGATGACTTTTATTTGGAAGAATGGCTTTGAGAACTTTGGTTCTCAAATGTCAATTTTAGAAAATAACTACTATGGTTACAAATTTTATTGAGAAAGAATCGAAATTTATTTCATTAACAAAACACTAATTTATTAGGTAAAAATATGATTTTGTTTATTATTTTTCATTAATGTGTAAAACCATTTTTCTACCTAAGTCGGTGTTCATGGAATATTTTGGGATTGAAACTGGATGTATCATATATAAATCAAGTAATGGATTTAATTTGAAAACTTTGGTTTTGACATGTTAATTTTTAGAAAATAATTTTATTATGACTTTTACAAAGAAAAATTAAACCCATTTTATTAATAAAACACCAATTAATTAAATAAAAATATTTTGGTTAATTTTTTGGTCGCATGAAAAATCATTTTCCTAATTATTACAGCATTCACGGAATATACAGGGAAATAATTTGAATAAAAAATAAAATACAAGAAAATTACCTAAAATACAATCTTAATGAATGAAAAATAAAAATTACATTTCAAAAATGCCTAAAATACAATTTAACAAATGATTGGCAATAACAACAACAACAATTAGCCCTCAAATAACCAAATTATTCAAATCAAAATAATAGA
>CANXYI012071058.1:0-11506 GCA_948208565.1 Hura crepitans
AGAAATAATAAACAAAATGAAATTTTTACTCAATAAATTGGTGTTTTGTTAATAAAATAAATTCTGATTCTTTCTTAATAAAAGTTATAACAATAACATCTATTTTCTAGAATTGACATTTGAGAACCAAAGTTCTCAAGCCATTCTTTCAAATAAAAGTCAGCACAATAAAATTCATTTTTCCAAATTGATAGTTGAGAACCAAAGTTCTCAAACCATTCTTCCAAATAAAAATCACCACAATAAAATTCATTTTTCCAAATTATCATGCGAGAACCAAAGTTCTCAAATCCATCCTCAGATTTTAAATAAAAGGTCACTACACTAAAATCCATTTTTTGAAATTGGCATGAGAGAAACAAAGTTCTCGAAAACAATCAATTGCCCGATTTCATGTATGTTATTTTGATTCCAAGCACCTATTTATTTTTCTGTAAATATATTCAGTAACTTTTTCTATGTGAATATGTGATTTACTATAATTGCAAAGCATCATTTGAGAAAATGAATAGTATCATAAATTCAAAATGAATTTTTGTATTAATTTGAGGTATAAATAAGAGTAGGGTTTTGAATTGCTCTAGTTTTAGCCCTACAAGGTATTTCTCGACTCTATCGGGTGTTGACTCCTACTTTATAGTGACCAACTTGCACCTCCTAGGCTAATAAAAAAGGAGTGGCCCTAGATTCCTTTAGCTTCCTTCTTATCTTTCGAGACTAGAGGAGTGATGCTTAAGTTAAGTCTTAAGCTACTTTTGTTTGATCAGTCCAAGTAAAATAAAAGGGATGCGAACAATGGCGACTCCATTAGGAACACTAAAAGACTATACTCCGAAAGTACCTCAAATTAATATAAAATTTCATATTTTGAATTTATGGTTCTATTCTATTTCAAAATTGCATTACATGTTAGAGCCTTAGAATAAGTTAGATGTCCTTTTCTCACCCTGATGTCATTTCTATGCATGAACCCAATTTCACTCAAATTGGAAGATTGTTAGAGGTGGCTTCAAATCCAAGCCTCGTGCCTATAAGGTATATGAAATGGTAAACCGATCGATCATAAGCTCATGACAAGATAGACCTATCATGTTGAGACCATGCTTGGATGACCATAATTGGCACAACCAAACCATCGGCCCATGTAATGACCAATAGCAATTTTCCGTAGGCACCTTGGTTAATGATGTGTTGTGTGTTATGTGGGCCAATATATGTGAAATGTGACTTAATCATCTCAAAATGTTGTCGAACCCATTAGGCCTTTTCTAACTGGAATGGGCTAAACCCTAAATTTTGACTTGATTAAACATATCCAATGTATATGGACAAAATATTTTATATGTGCTTTTCTATATGAGAGAAATAATGTTCGGCTACCTGTCATTCATTATTTGAACCAGTTGGGGCCCTTGATGTCTTATAGGTAAGCCCTTCTAGGAAAGAGCACGAGACCTTGTGTGTGGGAAGAAATAAGGTTTGAAGGCTCTTGCTTGTCATTGTTGTTGTACATTAGCATGTATGAGCATTTCATGTATTCATGTGCATTCTCATTCCATTATGTCTAACCCTTTGTCTTATAGCCATCATAGATCCTCGGGCTGCTTGGGTAGGAGGGACAGATGGTAGGATAGCTAGATAAGAATTCATATTTACCACTTACAACCTTACAAATATAGCGGTGCATAATGAAAGCAGTTCTTCTGCTCCGAATTTTAAAACTAGGATTGACCAAAAATTTGAAAAGTTTGAGAAGTGAATGATGAATATGGTTTCAAAAGGAATCGTTGAGATGGTTCCCTCTACTTGGTCACCACCACGTGTTGAAAATGAATTAGCTAAACCTACTAGAAAGATAGCTACTACTTCAAAGGAATCGGTATAAGGAAGCAAGCCACAGGCATTGGGGGTAAAGACAAGAACACTAAGTACTTCGATCTAGAGTATGATTTTTGTGAAGACTTAATTTCTCCTCAAAAGTTTGAGGATGCTGCAATGAAGAAGTTAGAAGAAGATATGGAAGCAATGGCTAGGCTCATTTCCATGGGTAAGGGGATAGATCCTGAGGAATTGTCCTTGGAATCTGAGGAGATTTTACCTTATAAGTTCAAAATGCTAGAATTACCCAAGTTTGACGAAACTTCAGATCCAAAAGCTCACATTAAGCAATATGCCATAGTTATGAGAGGCACTAAGCTTAGCATTAAATAGAAGGTAGCCTATTTTAGTTTGACGTTGCGAGGAAGGGTGATCGATTGGTATCATGGGTTAGAAAGGAAAGCGAAGGAAGATTGGAGCAAGATTATGAAAACTTTTATCAATCAATATGACTTCAGCACTCATATAGAGGTCACCATGAAAGACCTCGAGTTCCTTAGGTAGAAACCCTTGTCTAGTACTTATCAAGATGGACTTCTCGAGTGCTAGAGATAGGGAAGAAGCCAAAAATGCCAGATCAGATTCGCTTATTCATTAAGAATGCCAATCTATACTTGAGAGATGGCTTGAAGGCCAAGGGATTGAAAGACTGGAAATTATTGAAAGATATAGCCATAGATATAAAAAAGGAACATAATAAATAGAAGAATAGTTTAAGAGGGTTTGGTAATTGGAGAAATCAAAGAGCTAGGACTATAAGTGGAGTTAGTTTTAAGCAAGGATCTAATTTTGGGCAAACTGCTGAGGTATCTACCGTGGCAAGGCATTATTCAAATTTAGGCAAGCCACTATCTTAGTGTTTGAAGTGATTTCAAAAAAAGGGAAAGCTCTAACCCTTTGCCTTCTAAACCTACCAAGAGTGAGGGCCGGTCTTACCATAGAGCAGACTTATATTGTTAATATCATCAGCACACCAGCCATGACACTAATAATTATCGCACTTTAAAGGATAGGATTTAGATTTGATTGATTCAAGGCAAATATGCGATCCAAAATAGAGGCAAAAAAGCTAAGGTGCATATGCAAGAGTTCCTCCTCCGGTCAATATGGTCAACTTGGGTCTCCCAGAATGGTATGTACTTAAGGACTTATATAGGAATGATTATCTGGTTATGAAAAGAAGTGTCAAAGTGAATCAGAGTTCAGTATGTATGATAGACATATAGGCTGCGAATAGTGAGAGTGAGTTGGAAGATCACGTTAAAGATTTTTGGGTAGATTCTGATCCAGAACAAAAGTTGAATGAGGAAGCAGAAACTAAAGTAGTGACCCGAAGTGGTCGAGTAGTGCTAGAAGTAGAAAGAGAGCCAATTTCTCCTATAGTGGAGAATGAAGAAGATGCTGTAACA
This sequence comes from Hura crepitans, assembly GCA_948208565.1. Taxonomy (NCBI): domain Eukaryota; kingdom Viridiplantae; phylum Streptophyta; class Magnoliopsida; order Malpighiales; family Euphorbiaceae; genus Hura; species Hura crepitans. The sequence continues at coordinate 3,288 of CANXYI012071058.1, forward strand.
AAATGTTAAAAAAAACTCCTAGACAAATCTCGATTTGGGATCTGCTCTGACAATCTGCCTCTCATCGATAAAAAGTGGTCAAAGCTTATGTGCGACAACCGTTTCAACAACCATATCACCATCCGAGCTAATGGCAATGGTAAAAAGAGAGGAGGAAATAAGAGTTAGCTTTTCTAATACAGATTTACCACCCGAAGGGCATTATCATAACCATCCTTTCTACATCAAAGCAAAAGTGAACGATAAGCACACGGCATATATAATGGTAGATGATGGGTCGTCAAATAATGCGTGCCCACTTAAGGCTATAATAGCATATGGAATTGAGGATTATATGATCTCCCAATCTAAGCTAACCATTATGGCCTATAACAACACAAAGAGACAAGCATATAGAGCTTTCAAGGTCAAAGTTAAAATGAGGGTGATTATGGATGATGTAGAGTTCATAGTGCTCGATATTCCTCTGAACTTCTCTCTACTTTTGGGAAGGTCGTGGTTCCATAAACTAGAAGGAGTTCCATTGACACTGCATTAGTTGATAAAGATCCCCCACAATAGTGAGATAGTGAAAATCAGGGCTGCGAGGGAGAATCAGGTGTCAATGCTTGAAATAGCTAATTAGCCTTTCAACAGTTTCCACATAGTCGAAATCTTTTTAATGGAAAAGGAAAACCCTAAGGTGGTGAACATGATGAAAAAGATGAACTATCTACCTACAGTCGAATTGGGACATGCTTTAGAAGGTTAAATTTCAGTCATTCAACCTCAAGCATAGAAGGTTTGAAAGGGATTGGGATACATAGTAGAGACGCCAGAACTATAAAAGATAAGAAAAGATATCCCTCTCATAGAAGAGAGTTTTATCCAGGCCAAAGGGAATGCTAGTTACCATAAGGAATCTGAGCTAGCTATCATTGAGGGACAGGTTATGCTAAGATTTGAGATCTTCAATGATGTATTTGATTAGGCTACAAATGAAGTGAAAAGCATTTCAAATTTTTGGGATGAGGAAATTATTATCAACCTGACTAAGCTAGAAATTGGATGTAAAGAAGAGATCCTGATTGATGCCATGCTCTAGGATAAAGGAAAGAAAAAGATGCAAGAAGAAAGCCTGCTTGAAAGTTCTTTTAATAATTTATATATACCTAAACATTTCGATGATGATGTTCCTATTTCCTTAGTTAATAATATGAACAATTTTGCTTATTTTTATGATGTCTCATCTAACTACATCATGCATAATGATAATCATGACTTGTGTAACATGTTTGATATTAATTCAATTAATACTACCTCGTTTAATCTTGGTACCGATGAAAATCCTGAAGAGATCTTAATTGCATCTGATATAACTCTTAAAGAGAGAAGTAAATTTGAGAGAATGTTTAAAAAATATGAAAAAGTTTTTGCCTAGACTTATGAAGACATGCCAGGGGTGGATTGAGAAGTGGCTAAACATACCATCTATATGTACTCGGAGGTGAAACTAGTGAAACAAAAACTACAGAGGATGAGACCAAAATGGGCGAAAAAGATAGAAGAAGAAGTACACAGGCAAGTTGAGGCTAAATTTCTAAAAGAAGTATAGTATCTAATATGGTTAGCTAATGTAGTTCCAGTCACCAAGAAGGATGGTAAGGTCTGGATGTGTATAGACTATAGAGATCTAAATAAAGCCTGTCCAAAAAGATGACTTCCTATTGCCTCATGTATAAGTGTTGATTGACAGTGCAACGATATGTAAAATGTATAATTTTATGGATGGGTATGCTGGCTACAATGAAATTCTAAATAGAATAGCTAACAAGATAAATGCTAGGGCTTCTGTTATAAGGTTATGCCTTTCGGGTTGAAAAATGCTAGGGCTACATACTAGAGGATGGCTATAAAGATTCTCGATGATCTGATTCATAAGGAAGTGGAAGTGTACGTCGATGACATAATGATCAAATCCTCTACGAGATAAAGGCATTTTGAGGCCTTTAAGAGATTCTTTAAAAGGATACATAAGTACAATCTCCATTTGAACCCAAAAAAGTGTGTCTTCAGTGTGACTTTAGGAAAGCTCCTAGGACATATTATGAGTCAAAGGGGAATCGAGGTGGACCCTGATAAAGTCAAAGCAATTCGAGAAATGCCAGTTCCAAAGAAAGAAAAAGAAATAAGGGGATTTCTAGGTAAAATACAATACATTAGCAGGTTTATAGCTAAGCTCACCACCATATGTGAGCTTATATTCAAACTTCTCAGAAAGAACCGACCAACTAAGTGGAATGATGACTGCCAAAAAGCTTTCAACACAATTAGGGAGTATGTGCTAAAACCACTAGTTTTACAACTGCCAAAGCATGAAAAACCATTGATCCTCTATTTGTTCATTGAAGAAAGTTCAGTGGGGGCTATGATAGCACAGGAAGATGAGATGGGTGTTGAATTTGCAATTTACTACTTAAGCAAGAAATTTTTCCCTTATGAGGTCAAGTACATAGAGATGGAAAAGATTTGCTTAGCAGTAGTATGGGCCTCAAAGAAACTGAGACATTACTTTTAGTTGTATAATGTACAGGCCTTGTCCAAATATAACTCATTAAGGTATCTCCAAACGACACCGTCTTTGGTGGGCAGAATGAGTAAATAGCTCCTCTTACTTCAAGAATTTGATATTTAGTACATAATGAGAAAAACCATAAAAGGGTAAGTAGTCATAGAATTCTTGGCCAATCATCCGTTAAAAGGTGAGCAATTGGAGTTCAAATTCCTAGATGAAAACTTGAACCCATTTGTGGTCTAAGGATAGCAAATATACTTTGATGGAGTAGTAAACAACAAAAGGGCAGGATTAGGAGTGATTTTAATAACCCCTAAAGGAGAAAAGCTACCGTTAGCTAAGAAGCTGAGATACAGAGTCACTAATAACATGGTAGAATAAAAAGCCTGCATATTTGGACTCGAAGCATTATTGTCTCTAGATGCTAAGATAGTTAAGGTGTTTGGGGATTCGTCATTGGTAGTGTATCAAGCTAATAAAGAGTGGACTATCTGTGAGGAAAGATTAATGCCTTATGTAGAATACTTGAAGTCAGTTAGTGGATGATTTGAAATGTGTACTTTTTGTCATAGTCCAAGGGATGAGAATCAGCTAGTAGATGCATTGGCTAACTTGGTTTCCATGTGGGATAATCTAAAAGGGGTAATCATGAAACCGGTTATCATTTCCAGTTCTAAAAGGCCTTATTATGAGACAGAGCAGATAATAGAAATAGAGCAAGGAAAAGAAAGCCATGGTTTTATGATATCTAAAATTATTTAGAAAATGGAAACTTCCCCGAAGAAGCCACGAACAAGGATAAAAGGGTATTGAGAAAGTTATTAACTCAGTTCATTAAGTAGATAGGGTCCTATACAAAAGGTAAGTGAATGGTCTTTAGCTTCGTTGCTTAGAGGAATGAGAGGCAGAAAAAGTCATAAAGGAGACACACGTAGGGTCATGTGGTACACATATGAATGGTTTAGAGTTAGCCAAAAAGATCATGCACCAAGGATTCTTTTGGCTTACTATAGATCATGATTGCTCGAAATACTTGCAAGGATGCCATAAGTGCTAGCAGTACGGAGATCTAAAACATATCCCGATATCTGAACTTCATAGCTTATTGTCTCCTTGGCCATTTGCTATATAGGGGATAGACATAATAGGAGAGATACATTCAACAGCTTCAACCAGGCATCATTTTATTGTAGTGGCAATCAATTACTTCTCAAAATGGGTCAAAGCAGAATCTTTCAAGAAGTTAGGGGCAAGAGAAATGGCTAGATTCATAGAGAAAACTTTAATCTATAGATATGGGGTTTCATACCATATAGTTTTAGATAACAGTATCCAGTTTTAGGTAAAAACAAAGGCTCTCTTACAGAAATACAAGATTCAGCATCATAAATCTTCTCCCTATAGGCCACAAGCCAATGGAGCAGTCAAACTAGCAAATAAGAACCTTAAAAGAATTTTGGCCAAGACAGTCGTGACTTACAAAGATTGGGCAGATAAGCTTCACTTTGCTCTTTAGGGATATAGAACTACAATTTAAACTTCAACGGGTGCTACTCCATTCTCTTGGGTGTATACGACAGATGCAGTTCTTCCATTAGAGGTTGAGCTTTAATCATTAAGAGTGACAATAGAGTTAGAGATACTCAAAATCATTTAAATTGAACAAAGGTTCCAATAGTTGAATTTGCTAAATGAGAAGCAGCTAAGAGCCAATTATCATAATTAAGTCTACAAGAAAAGGATGTCACGTGCCTTCGGCAAAAAGGTAAAGGATTGTAAACAAAAAGAAAGAGAGCTAGTCCTTAAGTAGATGAGACTAGGACTACCTAACCTAAGAGGGAAGTTCAAACCAAATTAAGAAATGCCATTCATCCTAAAGCAAATGTTATTGAAGGGCACTACGATTCTTAGAGATTGTGATGGAAAAAAACAAAGAGAACCTGTGAACATGGATAGATTGAAAAGGTTCTACAACTAAAGATAAATAAAAGAGAAAAAAGAAGAGAAATAATAGGCCTATGGGTCAAAAATTGGCAAATAGTGGCCTTGCTAAAAGTGGGCACCCCAATAGGGTGAAGACCAAAAAAAGGCATCCTATGCAAAAATTAAGGGTTGAGAGAAAATAGTCAATCAAGAAAACCCTCGCAGGCTGATTGACGATAGGAATTTAAGATGTACTTGAGAACTCCCTTAATTAAATGAGGAAATGTGTTATTGCATTAATGTCTAGTTGTGATTATCATAGAATGCCAATATGATGTTGCTATGTAAGACCACTTTAATAAGCATGATTGAGCATTTTATAAACTAAAGGAGTACAATGTTAAATGCAAAAAAGTTATAAAATAAAAAGGTAGAAAAGTTTCTTTTTTATTCTTTCTTTTTAAGTCCTCTATCTCTTGTTGCTGCTCTCACCACTCATCCTCAACCAGCAAGCCCTATTGTCTCAAGAAGGGCCTATTACCATTCTTTATATGCATCTGAAGTCTAAAAGTTGCAAGCGAGGGGCCTATTACCCATTCTTCAAGGGTAACTGCCTCTATAGCTCATGATAACCAAAAGTAAAAGTGACAGATATATCTCCTTCTCTAAAAGATAGTAGGGAGGTTACAATACTCTAAGTCTCACCAAACTACCTCATGCAACAATCAAGTATGTAGAAAGTAACCTTGTGAAGGCTAGCTAAAGGAACACAGCCTGATAAACCACTACATCACAAATATAGTAAGCAAATCTAGGGGTTTCTGAAACTTATATCATTGTCTGTTAAAGCACTTAGCCATGAAACCCATCATTCAACATCTGTGAAACGTTGCATAATGGCTCGAGATAACAAATGCTTCAAACTATAAGATCCAGGTGGAGGATCATCTAATAGGCAAAGCTTCTCTTGTAGCCAGACTTATAAAAAAACACTATTAGGAATTAAAACTCGCAGGGGCTTCCTAAGCAAAAGCCAAGCGAAGGATAGGGTGAAAACTCATAAGGGCAGTCTATCCTTAGAAAGTCTAGTAAGAATGAAAACCCATAAGGGCTTCCTAGGTAAAAGGCAGATTAAAGAATAAGGTGAAAACCTCTTCCCTGAGGCGGTCTATTCTTTAAAAAAAACTTGAAGTAGAAACGGGCTCCCATAAAAGAATTTAGCTTCTCCAGATTACACAGTGTCCAAACCTAAAATTGTTTTAGCCAAGATTAGAAGAAAAGGATTCAGCCTTTTCTTTAAGTTATTAATCACACTAAATAGCTAATAGTCTCTAAAGTGGTCTTTAGTTGAAACTGTTAGATATTTAGAGAAGAATGTGAATAAGTACATGCCCGCTCGAAGGGATGGAATGTCTATATAATTGTCAGCATAGTCCAGCAATGCATTTAAAGAGATTAACCCTCTTCGTGGGACCCATCTGGCAACCAAGGATGGTAGTATTCCTAATACATCAATAGCCTCATACGAGTAGCGGGAAACATAGGTTGGACAGCAAGGTAATATGTTAGAAGAATGAAATATGCCCAAAATTGCAATAAATTCCTCAGACAGAGGGCACAACTCTTGATGAGAAAATCGAAAGACATGGAATTATAGGTCCTAAAATTGGGTCGCTGCCTTGAGAAAAGTCTAATCAAGACACACTCTTTGAAGGAATTTTAGTCCCTTGAAAGGAGCCAAAGTGGGGATTGCCTATGTGGAAGGGAGATCAAGAATTTTATGAAGCTTCTTGAGGAATTTGTCACTCACTGTTGTGAAAATTGAGGAAAAAACTCAAGTGGCATGAGGATTTATGCATGCATTAGGGTATTTGTAGCTTTTAGGATTGAAAAAAGAACACTATGGGCAAAATAGGCATTTTTAGCTAGAAAATAGGGATTTTTTTAGTTGAAAATGGCCATTTTAAGCTGGAAAATAGGTGTTTTGGATTCAGCCCAAAATGGCCATTTTTAGGCCTCAAAACGCCCATTTTAGAATGAGAAAATGGTCGTTTTCTCGGCCTAAAATGGCTATTTTCATGAAGCAAAAACACCTATTTTCCAAACACTATAAAAGCTGCATTTTTCTGATCTTTCACCATTTCCATACATTTTGACAATTTTTTCACATAAGCACCATATAAGCATACACGTGTAACCATGCCACCATGCCAACAATGCCATCCACATCACCAACCTGTGCCAGAACATGTGGCTATACCCGGTTGGCTTATTGATGAGGAGATGGAGTGGTACAGGTAATTAGCCACTGTCACTCAGATTAGGAGCCGATACATGTGCACCCAGACATTATGAGACCTAGGCATTTTAGACTGAGTGGATTAGCTACTCGCCTAGGTGGGGTGGCGAGAATTCTACCTATTATGGTGTGCCACCTACCTGGTAGTCACCCTAGAGTTCTTTAGCAACTTCCTATTTCGGTAGGCCCAGCCAGATAATGCTTCTTTTATTCACTTTGTTGTGTTAGGGAATAGGTTCAATGTCTCTTTTTTGTGATTTATAGAGCTACTACGACTACTTATAGATGGGGCATAGAGGTCCTCGAGAGCCTAGATGAGCATGAGGGGTCCATTGGTCGGATTAGCACTACCTACAATGCCAACCGGACTAAGGCGTCCACTATACAGGATCCAGTTCATCGATACTTACACTGAGTGTCATCTCTCAGCTACCTCGGACATGTTGGTAGTTTTAATTAGCTGAATCGGATTGAGTTATATAGCCTCTGGGCTATAGAGCATAGTGTCCGGTTCAACCTGATCTGAACCATCTTAAAGCACTTACACCGCACTAATGGATCCCCAGGTAAAGGAATCATTGTGGAAGGAATTGTCACTACTCTATTACTTAGATTAGGCATCCTAGAGTAGCATCTAGGGTAATCTCTTTGATAGTAGCTGTGGGTTGATTGAGACACCTGCATCACCATGGGGATTGTGAAGGTCAATCCCTGAGCACCAACTAGCTACAAACTATTGATAAAGGCTAAGTTAGATCAGTAAGCAAAGGGTCAGTCAAGTAGAGATGATTAGTTTGCACTAGATCTTGAGGAACTACTGGGGATTGATTTGACTCCTGAGAGGCCAGTTCAGAGGCAGTGGACCAATGAGGTAAGTTCATCTTCTTTAGCAGCACCACCTCAGCCATCGATCGAGTATCTTTTCTAAGGCCTATAGACTTAGATGTTAGAGTAATTCCAATGCAATCACACTGACTTGAGTGTAAGGATCGAGGAGTTCGAGTGGCAAACCACACAGAGACTAGAGGCAATAGAAGCAGAGTTCTAGATGCTGAGAGATTAGAGATAGCCTCCAACCCCTTGGCCTTTACTTTATCTTTGCTTTATTTTATTTTATAATACTTGCTTGTTCATGCTAGTTTAGGACAAAAAAGTTTGTACTCAAAAGTGCTCATTTATAAAATTGACATATTTTGCTTGTTACTTTTTTTGGCAAGACATAGACAAAACAGTAAAACACCTGCTAAACAATGACAATGAAAAATGATGATAAAAAAAGAGAAAAAAAAGAGAGACACATAAAACAAAATAAGGAGAAAGATAAAATAAAATGATAAAAAGAGAGATAAAAGGACAACAAAAAAAAAGATATAGAATCATAATTTTTAAAATCATAACATGAATATAAATATATATATATATATATATATATATATATATAAA
>CANXYI012071096.1:0-12235 GCA_948208565.1 Hura crepitans
GAGGTGTGCAGATATAGAAATTTACTTAAAATAATTACTGACTTAATTAGAAGTTAATTACTCATAATTAGGAGAAATAAATACAGTTTTGCCGGCCGGTGGTTTTTTCTTTTTTTATTTTTAGGACGAAAGAAAGAGTTCACGCCCCATAATAATATACTCAAAAATAGGTTTCGGAGCTCCATACGATTGGCCAACCAGACCAGCTGCCTTTCTCTCTTTTTTTATTTATTTTCTTCGTTTCAAGAAAACGGATATCCGAATATCTTTCAAACGGTTTGTGGTTTCTGTTTCTTCTTTTTCCTTCTCTTGTCCGTTTCCTTGCTGTTTCCATCTTCCAACAAAGTTTGGGACTCCCACTGCCGTGTGGGTCCCACCTATGACGTCACCTTGCCTTCTCTTCTTCCCTATTAATACCCCTCCATTCTACACCCTAAGCGGTTTGAAACGCAGATCATCGCCTGTCTCTTGAGTTTCAATTCCCTCTTCTCCTACAATTTTCCTTTTGTTTCTCGACTCGAACTCGAAGCTTCTTTTGTCTAACATGGTCCCTGATACTGCCTCCAAGACAACCACAGACACTATTAAGTTTCTCTGTAGTTACAATGGTAAGATTCTTCCTCGTTCTTCTGACGGAAAGCTCCGTTACGTCGGTGGCCTTACCAGAGTTCTCGCCGTCGATCGGTCTATATCCTTTACAGGTTTGTTATTATTTATTGACCTGATTTGAATTTTTTGTGTACGTTCAGAGAATCCTCGATTGACACTGCGTTTTGTTTGATTGGTGTAGAGCTAATGGTTAAACTTGGAGAATTTTGCGGATTTTCGGTGGAATTGAAGTGTCAGTTACCTAACGGAGATTTGGACACGTTGATTTCTATAAAATCCGATGAGGAACTGGCTTCTCTTATCGAAGAGTATGATCGGCGGTGTCCTGGATCGAAGATAAGAGCCGTTCTTTCACCTCCAAAGTCTCTCAAAACAATCTCTCCTCCACAATCTATCGATTTCTCTCCAACTAAATCCAAATCAAACTTTAATCCGGTCGATTATGGAAAGTGGCGAAGTAGTTCACCGCCGATTGGCTATCCCGTCGGCGTTTATGGAAACTCCGGCGGAGTCCAGTACTATCCATCCCGTGTGCAAGGATATCCACGAGGATCGTGGTGTCGTGATCCTCGGTGCTACTAGCACTAGAAGAAGTCGTATTGAGGCCCAAATCTGGACGGGGACAATACAATTTTAGAAATCAAGAACACTGATAGTGATTAAAAGAAAAGATAATTATATTTGCAGTAAATTGAAAGAGAGACGAGAGAGTTAAAAACAGTTTTGAACATGTGAATGGGTTGTAAATCTGAGATCTAAGAAAGTTTGTTCATTGCTTGAATTGTGTTGCCTCGTGAGTTGGTTGATTCACTTGCTTGTTCAGGCCAATATTTTTGACGTCCGTTTCCGGTAACGGCCGTTGATGCAAGCAGGCCTATTATATCGTTTCATACGTTACTTGCTCAGGCAACGTCGTTTCTCTGTGAATAGATTCGCAGAGTATACGGAGCGGACAAAATTGAAAATTCCTAATTTTTATTTTGGTTGGATTTGTGTGTAGCATGCGCTGTTTCTGAGGGTCGTTTAGACTTTTTTTTTTTTCATTGCTAAAAATTGTTTATTGATTTTTTTTTTATGTTTTAATAATCTATTTATTTTTGCAGGTAAAGCTGTGGGGAATGGCGAGCCAGAATCGGAAAATATCAATTCTTGGAGGAAAGGAAAATTCATTGAACTTTCTTGAATTTTGGACGTGCTTATTGGTTTTAAATTACTTCTTAAACCCCCCAGGTGGGATGAATATACGGAAAAGAATTGATTCGTCGGACCAACAAAAAGATTCGTTTCAAATTGCTTTCAATTCAAATTTTAAGATTATTTAATATAAGCTTATGATTTATTAAATTGAAGATGATGATTATTACTACTGATATAAAAAATAAAAGAGAATTATTACCAATTACCATAACTGATACGTAAAACATATGAGGAACTTTCTAGATGGCATTAACCATCTTCAACTACTGGGACCCTGGTGTGATCGGTGACAGGTGGATCAGAGTGCCGGTGCCAGAGGGGTTTTTGGATGAATCTAAAAACGGTGAACATGGGCTTACAAGTTCTGTCGCTTGGGGGACATCCGATAAAAAGATAACGATCTTTCGAAAAATAGCGAGGCTCTAAAGGACTAGAATTTAAATTTTCAATTTTGATCTGTTGAATTACGGGGTACGACAGCCGAGACCGAAAATAAACTAAAACAGAATTTTCCAGTAGTACTAACCCGATACACCCTTGAGTAGGCTTCTAGTCCACTCATAATCAGATCCATAGTGTCAATGAAGAGCCACAGGACGTGCAAAGAGAGAAAGATGACTGTCAATTATTTTGACGGAATCCATATTTTCCCAATGAAGTTAATTGCAATATATTTTCTAATCTTATATTGCATTGGATGTTTTCCTCAGTTTGATTCAGAAAAGAAATCGACGATGAAATATTCCTTCTGAACTGGGAAAAGAAGTCGATGCTCTACATAAGGTTAGCATATGTAAATGGGGTAATTATGATTCTCTAAGGTGAGTTCAGATAAACTCTTCACTTCCTAAAGGAAAAAGCAAACGAACGAAGTAACATGCCAAAAGGGTTCAGAGTAACTGGGGTTGAATCCGGCAGCATGAACATTCTCTACAAAGATACACTAGCATACATGGTTACACCATAATAAACAAGTAAAAGGGGTCATGAAAATCTGATTCACAACAGATCCAATTCTGATCTTGGCATAAACAGAAGAACAAGGAAAATATTGCACCCACAACTGATCATGGATGGTACTTTATAATGTATGCGTTTGATTACGAGACTCGTTGCTAATTTTTTTTTTCCTTTCATAAAAATATGAAGAACATCAGCAGCATATCTTTTCAGCCAGTTTCTTGCTCAAATTCCTCTCCTTCAGATTCCTCAGCATTATCAGCATCATCATCATCAGCATCATTATCATCGTCTTCTTTATCATTATCAGTTGTCATTTTCCCAATCACTGGCAGGTTGCTATTAGTCTTTCTGATTTCATTCAACTGCAAGCATTGATCATGTTAGTTTCAACACAACAAACCTCCTAAAAGGCAGTAAAATACAGGGGCGCAAATCTATACCAAAATCCCAAACGTAATAGACATAGGAAAGAGATGTCCAGAAACAAAAAGAAATGAAAATTTCTTGCCTGGGCTGATCCAATCACTAAATGCCAGATTTAAAAAAAATGCAGTTATTTTGCATATATTACAATTAGTGATTGGAAATGCACTGTGAACTAAGTCCATGGTAGCTTTTTCTGGAGAAATTCCCACAATTTTTACAACTACGAGCATCAGAAGTTCAACTTTCACTGTTATTCAAAACTTGAAGCTTCCTATATCAAAAGAATGCGATATAGGACAGTTTAACTTAGTTTTGCAACTAGCACCGAGGTTACCAAGTCACAGCTAAACCACAAGATCAAATTTTCAAGTTAAAACTTTAGCATCTAGAACAGCATATCTTTTAACAAGTGATTTTAGCTGCTTAAATTACAATCTCCTCTGGTTTCTGTCCAGTTTACTAACAGGAGTTGTACAACACTGAGTAAGCAAGGTAAGCCATAGCATAAGAATTGTCAAAAATCCACAAGGAAAAAAATTAAAAGGGACATTAGAAAGCTTACAAAGCACAAAGAAAGTTACGGAAGAAAAACCCTAATTCGGGATGACTAGGATAGCACACTAAAATGAAACATACACCTTTAAGATTCACTCCAACAGATCAACCGTATTTCAGCCTGAATTGAGTATCTAAAGCTTTCGTTTCGTTTCTAATCAAGTCTACAATCTCTAATAAAAAAGGAGGCTAATTTGTGAGATTAGTATCAAGAGGAAGCTAGGTTTTTTTTTAATGCTTATTCAGATAACTAAAAATTAAAAATGAGGAGGTGATAATTGATACCTTCTCTTCAAAATCGGACTCCTCCATGGCGAGAAGAACCTCTTCATTGTGAGGCTGAGGCCACTGTGACGGTAGCAGATACGACGTCGGGATTGTCCCCGTAGACCAAGGGTACTGAGTCATGAACGCTGGGAACTGCAACATTCTTTTTTTTTTTTTCTCCTCTCCCTCACAGTCACTCTGTCGTCCTTTCTTCTGTTTTCTTGACAAAATCAGTCACTCTGTTTAGAGCTGCCTACTCTGCCTTTCAATTGATGGTCTATAAGAACGAAAAAGAAAAAAAGGTATATCATTCAGAACACAAACTCTTTAGAGAAGCAAAAAATTAGGAAAGAAAAAAAATCTACAAGTTCAGAAAGATAGAAATGTACTAATGAGAGATCATATCATTCAAATAAATCCTATTAACCCAAAAGTAGGACATGTATCACTATTCACTACTCTAGAGACCATGAAAAAGAAAATGAAAAAGAATAAGGCTAATAGGTTATTTTTCTGCACCAGCTACTCTAGAGTTTTAAGGGTTCTTGTTGAATATACATTCTAGCTCATCACACCTCACCCGCTAAAATTTTCTGGAAGAGACTAAAGAGGTACTAGTTGTGCATTTTTTTTAAAGGGGAATTTTTCAAAGCTATAGAATATATTCACAGCTGGAATGGATAATCTTTCATTGTAAAAGAATGGGACCTAAACAGAGCTCATAACCACCAACAAGTAATGGAGAAAGCAAGAGAAGAGATTGACTCGTTTGGGGGGAAGAGCAAATTAGTAAAACAAATACTCAGGCTTCATACTACTGATCCATTAATTGTAAGAGAATCATCTGAAGCTTGTATAGTTGTTACCTATAAATTCCAGCAAAGACCAAACTGTAAATGAGTTCTAATTTTAAGTGACACAAGAAAGAACTAGGAAATATTACGCACAATCAAGTTAAACCTTAATAACCAACAGAAGGTAAAACATAAGAAAAAAAATCATAAAAACTAGGTAAAAAGGAGAGAATCAGCAATTGGACATAGCTCTTCTTACTTAGGATCACTTTCAAATAACGATGGTTTCACTGTAAACAAAGTCGATGTCGAGGAACAAATCACAAATCGTAAGTAAATCAAAAAACAAATTGAGAAATCAGTATACTATTATTAAGTTATGAAACGGAAATAAATACCCAAAAAAATCCAAGCCCTAAAGAAATTACCTCAATCTTAACTTTCCTCTCAACTGGAGATCACAAAATTAGATCTAACCCTATGGTTTTTCAAATACCAAAATCATAAAGATGAAAACTTAAAGAATCGTTAGATAAAGTACCCTATCGAAGTGAATATCTGCAGCAACGATTCGTTAGAGGAGAACTATAGATGATCAGAGCAAATGATTTTCGGGAAGAGGATTTTAATGGCAATCGATTTAGAGCGCAAGTCGATTTGGATTTCACTTACCCGACCCTCAAAATATAGGTTATACAACAAACCCGACCCAAATGGCTTTAATAAACTTTAAGATCCACCTTTTAGTTTGGCTTACTTTGAGTAAATGGATTGGGATGGTTTTAAGGGAATTGTGAACAGCCTTAGTTAGAGCCATTATTGATTAGGAGTCAGCATAGTTGGATTATAATCGAGAATCAAATTAAACAGTTTTAATTCTATTTTTTTGTTAGTAATTTTTTAGATTTTTTATTAATCGATTTGGTTAATTGAAATTTGGCAAAATTATGTCGTTTTAGGCTAAAATTTCCCATTTTATGCATTTTAAAAAATTTGGTTCAATTATATTTACTAAACTTCAATTTGATTCTATTTCAATTTAAAAATTTTTTGAAATTCAATTTTTGATTATTTTGATTCAGTTATAACTGCAAACTGAATCATGCGCTCCCCTATTATTGATATTTGATTGAGAAGAAAAATTCATAAAACTTGCCTCTATGCCATAGTCATTAAATTGATTGAAGGTATGTTGACAAGTTTCAATTTTATCCAACTGCATTGCCTTTGTGTCATGTTGGTATAATTTATCAAAGTATGTAGAATTTGAAAATTTTGAGATATAGAATTTGAGAAATTTGAGATTTATTTTGTTTATTTGATTCGAGTTCTTGTCCTTGCATAGGCAAAGTGCAGTCCTTTTTTTTTTCTCTACTATGCGAGTTCAACCTATGTTTGTTTGAAGAGAAACAGATAGAATGGAAGTGAAAAGAAGAGAAATTAACATCATTGCCTTTGTTTGAACCAAAATGAGATAGTAGAAATGGATGAAAAAGAAAGGAGATGAGATCTCCTGGACAGGCAAAAAATGCTTAAGGTTATTCCCCAACAAAGTGGTGGAAATTGAGGAGAAATAGTGCATGTTATTTAGATTTTTATGTGAATTTACAATTATATCTTTAATAATATAAATAGATTTTTTTCTATTTAATTCTTTTGTTGTCTATTTCTTCATCTTTCTTCCTTGTTTTGTGCTCTCATGAGTTGAAATAGTTGCTCCAATTATTTTTGCTGGATTTTGTTTATCATGAAATGCCTTTCCTTTATTCTATTTCTTGGCACATTAGATTATAGGTGAAATTATTGAGAAATATGGAAAGTTAAGGTGTTAGAAAGAAATTAAATTGGTTGGCCATTTTACTGCCTTGCTACAATTAGAAATCAAAGTAGGAAACCTATTAAAATTGCATGCCACTTTGTAATGTATGTTTTCTGAATTCGGTTAAAAAATTAAAGTCAATTTTGAGTTCATCATTTACGTCAATAATGACTTAATCTTTTTTATGCTATTTTCATTCTAAATATCTGGCTACTAAATATAAAAATGATTTCCTTTAGTATGCTTTATTATTAAGGTTTCCAGAAATTATATGCTAGTGATTTCATATCACATTTCGGACAACAAATAATTATGTTTTCTAAATTTCTAAAGCATTTGAGCCTGATAATTTTACTATGATGAATTTTGTCTTTCCTTGAGGTAGATAATTTGTTGATAATTTTACTATGAATTCTATTCGCTTTGAAGAATGCTGAAGGGTCCACTAATTGAATGCATAACTAACATCTAATTTCTACTTTCTCAAGTTTAATCCAATTCTTTTCCGACACATATTATTTCATATATTAATTTTTTGTAATTTATGACATACTTTTTTCATTAATTTCTGTACAATATAACCATTCGTCTTTATTTTTTGGTGTCCTTTTCATGCTTTGTAGATAATTGGCATAGACTTCAGCATTTTTTTTATTTTATTATTGTAGTTATTATATTTAATATTTGGTTGCGTAATTTGTCAAACAAAGGGAGAGATTTATGGATAATTCATAATGACTCGCATGATGAGTGGAATGAATGGGATAGAAAAAGGCGAGTTGCTTAGGCTCTTAGTCTTCCACCAAGTGCTATACCTCGGTTTATCACAACTAATGATGATAGAGAACACTCGACAAGAAATCATGAATCATTTGATGAATAGTGGCATAGATTGTTACAATGTAATCCGTATGAGTCCTAATTTTCATATCTTTGTGTTATAAGCTTCGAAGTAAAAGTCTGCTCAAGGATACCGTGCATTCTTCTGTTGAGGAAAAAGTTGCTAGGTTTATCCTCATAGTTTCACACAATCTAAAACTTTGTACTATGCCATTCTTCTTTCGCTGCTTCGTTGAGACAATATGTAAACACTTTCATTCAGTGTTACATGTTATAATTTCGATTGGAAGCGAATACCTAAGCCAACTTGATGGTTTTTTAAAGTCGTTCTAGAAATTTCCAATAATAGCATATACTTTCTATATTTTAAGGTAAATAATATCTATCTTAATTATGTAGATAGAGTGCTTAAGATTGCGATTAAATAGTCAATAAATTACAAGATTGCATTGGTGCAATAGATGGAATTCACATTTGAGTTGAACTCCCAAAAGTAGATGCACCAAGATTTCATGATAAAAAGGACTGCCCTACCTAAAATGTACTTGTTGCATGTTCCTTTGATTTAAAGTCACTTATATTTTACCTAGATAAAAAGAGTCTACCTCTGATTCAAGAATTATAGAAAATGCATTAACTAAAGAAGACAACTTAAAAATTATAGTAGGTAAAATTTAGCCTTTATATTTTTAAGGAATTATTTCTTATTCTTTTTACACATTGATTAACTGGTGCTTTTGGATTTAGGTAAATATTACCTTATAGATGTAAGATTTATGCTTAAGAGTGGACTTATTCCCCCATATAAAGGGGTACGCTACCACTTGAAAGAATATTCAACCTAAGCCCTAAAAATGCTAAAAAGCTTTTCAATTTGTGGCATGCATCATTGCACAACGTGGTAAAAAGGGCATTTGGAGTTTTGAAAAAATGATTTCCAATTATTGGGAATGCAAGTGAGAAATTATATTCATTTAATGTTTAATGTCAAATTATCTTGGCACGTGGTATCCTTCACAATTTTTTGGTTACTGTAGAACCCAATGAACGTTTAATTGATGAGGCTGATTTAGAGTTTTTGCACAAGGTTGTCATCATGTATTCTTATCTAAGTATAGTAGATTGCTTGGATAAGTATTCTTTGAATTATTTACTACCTTCTTTTGTCATTGGGCTACATATAGAACAAATTAAGTGTTCTTGGAATTATTGAGGTTGCCATTGAAACATGTATTATTTTTCTAAATTAGAAATGGCAAGGAAATGTAAAGAATGTTGATGGTAATAGAGAACAAAGAGACATCATTCGCTAACACAGAATAAATGGATAAAGTTTTAATAAGTTCTTTATTATATTAACAAAATATTGGTAATCGTGTAGATGGATCATTCACTACCCAAGCATTAAACAAAGTTGCTGAAAAAGAGTGTGGAAAAACAGGAAATGAGCAAATTGGAAAGGATAAAATCAAGAATCGCATCAATCGCTTTAAGAGTAACTTCATTTGGTGCTATGATATATTTAAGCACTCTAGTGGCATTGCTTGGAGTCCCATAACAAAAATGTTTGTTACTGAACCAAAAGTTTGGGAAGCACTTATACAAGTTTAATCACATTATATTGTGTGTATAAATCTTAGGAATTTCATAGCAATCTCAATTAATATAATTACAAACTTTCTTCCTTATAATATAGGCAAAACCAAGCGCAAATAAGTGGCTACACGTGGATATCCATCACTATGATCAATTGTTGCTTCTTAATGGTAAAGGTAGAGCAAATTGGAATATATTTAAAATTGCCAAGCAGAGAGTCTGTCCTCGTCCATAAACGAAAATTTATGCTACTTTGTATGAATCAAGAGGTATTTAGCCACACAATTGCAAATATTGATGCTTTGCTTGTCTCGAACGTAATATCTTTAGAGAGTAGTGATGGTGCATATGTTGGACTAACTCCATTAGCAGCTCTAAATGCAACAAATGCAAATGTAACAGCTCTAGGCTAAGCAATTCTTGACGTCAATTCTAGTTCTGAACTAAGTTCAATAACATCTCTATGGAAAATGAAGAGAAAGAGGGCCACTAGAAAAGAAAAGGCTAAGATCAAAAAACCGATGAATACAATTGCTAAAGTTATGAGAGGGGAATGCCATATTTGAAAAAAGAAATGATATTGTTGAAAAAACTCGCCCGATTTCTATTTAGAGCAAAATATATATGCGGAGCTGTTGAAACTTGGACTGGCGTGCATCTTCGATACTAAACTTATGATTTTCTAGCTAAATATGTTATTAGAGCACAAAAATTCTTTGGTTGTTCAAAGAAAGAGCAGAAAAATTATTTATTGCACATGATGCATAGTACTCCAATGGATTAACAAATGGATCATTGAAAGGTGTTGTGGTAGGGGAGGACATTTTGGAATTTTTTTGGTTTATTATAGAGAAGAAACAAATCTTAGTTTATGGTTTCTAACTTGAATTGCAAAAGGAATATTCAATTTCAAGTATTGCATATATTCATTTTCAATTGTTGTTCCCTTTTTGTAAATTTATATATCTTGGATTATGTAAATCTAGCTTATTTTGGATAATGGCAATGTAATTATGTTAAATTTGTGACTTAGTCTTAAGTATGTTAAATTTAGCTTTCATTTGCAAGATACAATTTCTAGTTTTAATTTAAGATGTTCACTAGAAGAGTGGCGATGGCTTGTTAAAATTCAATATTGATTTAGCATTTTTATTTTTGCTTTTTGTCATATTTTTTGTGCAGTAGCTGAAGCCGTAGCCACGAAGGATCTTGGAAGCCTCTTTTTCAGCTTTGACAGTTCTTTTGGTGCTTACCTTCTAGTGTGTATGATAGTCTATTTGTTCTAATATTCTGATGGAAATGCTTCTTACTTAAACTAACTAAGAGTCACTGATTTCTTATGCATGGCTTCTACATCAGACAATTGCTACTCCAATAATATAGGACTTTTACAATTATGATGCCAATAAGAAAGAATTTAATAAACTCTTTATTATTAAGTTCACCCAGGTAACATTTTGGGAGAAGTACATCTTAATGTCTGCAATAGGTTGAGAAAAAAAACAATTAAATTGTTCTCATTGAATCATTACTACATTTGTTTTGTAGAACTTGGCATTGTTTGGGGCATTGCTCTTCCTCATTGGCATGAAAAACTCAATTCCAATGAGACAACTCAATAAAAAGGCTCGTAACTCAAAGATAATGCAGAAAGGAACTATAGAAGATTTAAGGTTCAACTTTTGGCTAATGCAATGAAAGATCTAATTTTGTATAGTTGTATCAGATTTTCCTTTTTTCACATAATAGGGACTCGGAAAAAAAAGGAAGAAAATGCATTATTATGCACTTTACCATTTGCTGCCAAATTGAGGTTTAATAGCAATCGTTGACATCAATTGCTTTCTTCGTAGTTTGCAATCGCCATTTACTGCCAAATTGCGGACACTATATTTCTTGTTCACTTTTTCTTCTTATATGCATATAAGAACAGAAAGGACCGATACAAATAGACAAAAATATAACATGGATGGTTATGACAAGAATTTTAAAATATTATAAACAACTAGAATTAGATTCATGGGGCTTATACATCAAAATCCATTTCATTATAGAAAATACATTAAATTAATTCTCTTCCATTCCCTTCACTTCTTTTGCATTTCTTTTACGTCCCTTCTCCTCTAAAAACCTCACTTTTATTTCATTTCAATTATTTCTTTATTTATTGTCTTTTTACTATATATATATATTTTTTAAAACCATCAATTAACAACTTATTATTTATGTTCTCATTTAAGTTTTTAAAGCACAATTAACTAAATCTCTTTCGTTAACTTGCAATTGAAAAAATTAAAATCTAGATTATAAACTTTATTATATCCAAGAAAATTCATTTGCAACATAGTATTAATTAGTTAGAAAATATGTGATTCAATTAGTTAAATTATACTTTGATTGATTGAGTTAAATTGAATTTAATACTTTATTGAAGTAGAAAAATCATATTAGATTTTAACGCATATCAAGTGTTTGTTTAAATGTCAAAATTAGTGCACAGTAATATGAAAATTGGTATAATATAGTATAATAGGCTGTTATAACCAATTTTACTCTGCAGAAGATTCTAAAAATTGATATAACATGGTATAATAAGTTGTTATATCCGGTTATACCTTTCTGTAGAAGATTAAAAAATGGTATAATAGGGTATAACAGACTGTTATACCGTGTTATACCTTTTTACAGAATATTTTAAAAATTGGTATAACATGATATAATAGGCTGTTATACCATTGTTAAGTAAATACTAAAAAACGGTATAGTGTATAACAATTTATTATACTATATGAAAGGTAAAAAATTAGTATATTTTTTAAATTAAAAATTTTAAAAAGTATAAATTTGAAATATAAAAATTTTTTTGGTAGATTTTTAAACAATGAGATTAAAATTAATATATATCATGTAATTTCCTTTAGTTTTATTCTAATTTGTAGAAACGGAAAATAACAATTCAAAAAAAAATTCAACCTAAATTTGGCCTTTTTTATTTTTGCCTAATTTTTTATGGAGCCGTTTTCTGTTTATAGGGAACAATGTATTATTTTATTTTTAACATTTGTTTTAGAATTTTTTTTTATTTTAAAGTTATTTTTAGAACAAAAATAATTTTATAATTATTTAAAATAATGCAAATGTCCCTGTAGTCGAGGAAAATGATGTAAAA
>CANXYI012071370.1:0-12732 GCA_948208565.1 Hura crepitans
TTAGATTTTCATTTGGAGGTTTATGGAATATTTAAGGATTTTCTAAGGCATATAAGTGTGTACATAGGCTAAGGTGAAGGTGAAGTGCAATAAGGGGATTCATAAGCTTAACCTATGGAAAAAGCCTTGCAATTAAGTGAGGTAAGTGAATTTAATGCATTTAGAACATGCCATGATAAATTAAGGTTGGATTTAAGATGGAATGTTCTATGGATTTTAGGAAAATTATGGCTAAAGCATGTGTAACCATGACTTAGGCTTGTATTAATGCTAATTGTGTGTGGTTTGAATTATTTGAGTGGTGAATTAGTGAAAACAATGGATGGAAGGTGAGAGGTTACTTTGGCTTAGAGGTTTGTGTGTATTTGTGTCTATGGGATGTGTTATGGCTTGGTTTATATAGGAATTAGACGGCTTTTAATGTGTATGATATGGAATTAATGAATTAAATATGTGTATGGTGAAAAGAGAAATGTTTAGTGATGTTTTCATAAGTGGTCAAGAGGTACCTTAGGTTGTAATGTGTGTGTATGGCACGGTAGCATAGGGTATTAAATTGGAAATGTTATGTTAGGGGTAGTATTCTAATTATATATGTTGAATTTGATGGAAAATGCTTGTAGGCATGTTTTCATGGTATAGCCAAGGCATGTTAAGGCTAAGTTTGCATGTTATGTGATGGTTGTGTGTGTATGTATGCTTAAATGATGCAATTATAGGTGCATGCATGATTGAATGTGAATAAAAGCATGCATATAGCCATTAACAACCTTTGGTTGAGAGTTATGTGAGGTAAGTTAAGCATGATGTACACGTTATGGCATGGTGTGTGTGTGGGAATGGCATGGCATTTTAAGCATGGAATGTGTAATGTGAAATTTTCATGAGATATATAAACATTTGTGAATGATGAGGCATGAAAATGAATGGATAGTGGTAAGGAATTAAAGGTTGAATTTGAGCTAAAATGTGACTTGAAAATGGCTTAAAATGAAATAGTACAATAGACCTAAAAATGGAATCTAAAATAACATGTAATTGGACCTAAAATGTGGATATTTTGTGAGACTTATATATAATGAATTTTAGGACACTTTTAGGCCTAACTGAGATGTGAAATGGATATGCCTTTAGGCTTATGGCAATGTTTGAGAATAGATGTAAATGGCATGGCAAAATGCTAAGAAAAAGGCATGTCTTAGACTTATAATCATGCATATAAAATATAAAAATGACCAATAACTATCTAGGAAAAATGACTTAGGGATTTATGCACTAAAATTTGCTTTGAACTTGGACATAATTGGACGTGAGACAATGACTTAAACCAGACTTAAAGTGGACATAATTATGCCTAATAAAGTGACCTGAAATGGCTTAGAAAAGTAGACCCATAACTATCCGATAAAACAAAAAATGACTTGTAACTATCCAGGTCAAATTTTAACTATCAAAATAATTTTATAACTAATTGTTAATCAAACATAAATATTATAGAATGATGTTCAGTAAATAAATGAACATATAATAAGGTTAGATGGCCCATTAGTTAGACACCCACTAGATATGTTGCCTAATCAACTTAGGGATTAGCAGCTGCTAGATGTTTAATGACAATTTTTTGGATATTGGGAGGTCTATGGGCCAATCCCTACTATCTTTTGGAAGTGTTTAATGGTGATATTGGATATTGGGATGTCTATGCACTAATCCCTACTATCCATTTAAGTTCTTTGCTATTGATTATTTAGATATTGGGAAGTTTATGGACTAATCCCTGCTATCAATAGTGTGACTTGTTATTATTTTGTTTGAGATATTGGGAGGTCTACAGACTGATCCGTACTATCTCCTATCTAGTATTAGAAGGTTTAAGTGAATTGAGCCCTTCTATCCGACCAAGGCGATATAGTGGTCGAGGTCTAGAATGTGGACCACTACATAACATTTCAATTCCCTCTTGGTTTAATGTCTTTAACTATAATTTATATAGTCTAGCCTATTAAATTAATATATAAACCTAATTGATATCAAATCATTGAATGACTAAATTAATTGAAAATTTCCACAGTGGCATAATTGCAATTAAATAAAGGAGGAGACTGATTAATTGCAATTAATGCCTTGCATGAATTTAATCTCTACATTGCATTTATAGCCTATTATTACATCTAAGTGCCTCCATGTAACATGTTTTAATGCATTAAATTCACCATTGAGTTTTATAGTCAGAGTACTAGTGTTTTGGTGAGCAGGTTGCAAAGGTAAGCAGTCTAACCTCAAAGATTATGCAATGTAGTAGCACAGACTGTGAAGGGTATATAAATGTCTTTTTCCTTTTTTTTTTATCAGTACTCATGTAAACACTGTAGGGTATAGGTTTAGCTTGCTTAGAAGCTATTGGTGTTTATATATATTAAAAGAGTAGGTGTGATGTTTATAAACAAGTTATTTGTCCACATGGTTTTTTTATAGTTTTTTATGGTTATTATACCTCTTATAAGAATGATTAAGGGTTAAACTAAGAAATTAAGTAATATCTGATAAAGTTATAAAACAATCTAGAAGTGTTAAAGAGTATAGACCTTAGGCAATTTCAGCATAGGTGACCTGGTAGGAAGTGCATTACTAGTCAAGTTTCTTTAGGAGTTCGGTAAGGGGTGTCATTCGGTAAGGGGTGTCATAGGGAAAATTAAAGTATGAGTTGTCAATAAATTGTACTAGGAATCAATTTTTATTTTAATTGAAATATAGGGTTTTATTAATTTATGGTAAGAAAATTCAGGGAATTTTGTGAATTTATATATGCTAGATATAGAAATGGGTAAGAATGGTTTAGAAATCATAAAAAATCTTTTTCAATTCATTGATAGCATATTCACTATATAGAATTCTTCAACATCTTTAAATGGAAAAGGGCATATGTTGATTTTATGGCAAAATGTAGTATTAGAATGTTGTTTCGAGTACAATAAGGCTAGGATTGAACTTCTATTTCATTAAAATTGCTTATGATGATTTTATAGCCCTTAAAATATGTAGCAAATGAAGGAATTGGCTATAAAATGAATCTATAATTCCAAACAATTTTGTGAGGCTAAAGTCAATTGATAAGATGTTAGAAGTTGTGAGTAATAAGACTAAAAAAGTTCTATAGCAAGCAGTAAGTGCAGTTGTTATTCTTTTTTAAGTGTTATCACTAAAATTGAAGTTAAGCATAAGATTAAAGACTATTAAGATGCTAAAAAAAAGGAGAAACAACTACATCTTTTAAAAAGAAAGGGAAGGAAAATGGTATACACAAAAGTGTATAAAGGTAAGTAGGTATATGTTTGTATTTCAACATTTGCTGCATTTAAACTTTAAGACCTAGTTTAAGTCATTTAATTGAATTAATGTTTGAGATAGGTCATGATACTTGCTAGTGTTTCACATATTATGCACAATTGTAGGTAAGTTAACTAGCTCTTATCTTAGACATATTGCTTGAGTTCTGCTAACTAGTCAACTACAATTTGTAATATGAGCTGAATGTGTAAATTGAATAATTTGATCATACTTATAGAAAAAACTATAAATGTGAGTAACTCAATAGACTGTTGCATGCAATAAAGTTAAATAACATGATGTTAAAGTAAATTTATAGAAATAATAAACATATTTAAAATGGTACAACTGAACTTTCTTGTGTAAAAGATTTAAAGTGATTTTCCTTAATTACATGTTGTGATTAAAATACTATGCCTATGTGCATGAGTATTTTGCTAGATATGTATAAATTGAGGTTGTGATGAAGGTGATATATATATTTGATGATATGTATTCATAAAGCATGAGGGATGGCATTATTAGGCTTGATAAAACCATTTGACCATGCTAGTAAATAAGTGTGTAAAATGATGCATTAATTGGATATTTGGCTAAAACCTTTAATTGTTTGAAAAATAAATGTCTGGTTATATTAGGCTTAGAATTAGCATGGATGTGATAATGTGGTATGAAAAAGTATGTTGTATGATGCCTATTGTTGTAAAGCTAAGGTATGCCATGCATGATTCATTGTATGTTATGCTTTAAGTACACTAATGAGTTGAATATAATGATATGCTCTAAGATATGTATGTTGTCTGAATAGTCTTACAAGTGGAAAAGGATTTTTATTATGCTAATGATAAGAGATTAAATGGCTTAAGTTATGTATATGAAGTTGTATATACGTTTTAGAGCAAATGGCAATATTATGATGAAAATGATATATAAGCCTTGATTTGTTGACGTAAGACTTGATGTGAATGGCATGATAATTTAAATTAAGATAGAGAAAGAATAAGAAATGCCTATAATAGTATAGATAACCTACACTGGATAGGTTAATTGGTCAACTAGGGATATTAGCAATTATTAAGGTACTTTGTTGCCACTTTATGGCTTCAGGCCCAAAATTGATGCAATTATAGCCCAATATGCCCTAATTGGGTATTGTATATATATTATATGGGTATAAACATATGAGCCCTCACTTTATACTATATATGTTTGATGCCATTATAGCTACAAAGCCCTGACTGGGCATTGTACGTATTTGAAATGTGTACAACCATGTAAGCCTTAACTAGGTACTATATACATATGATATGGATATAGTCATGTAAGCCCCAATAAGGTATTGAAAATATATGATATGTCTATAACCATGCAAGCATCGACTAACTATTGTAAATATATTGTGTTACTATAGACGCGTAAACCTCGACTGGGTATTGTACAAATTCCATTATCTAGTATTGTAATCCTATTTTATAATTATGGTTGATGTAAAATATTTATGTACACTAAAAAATACATAAAATAAATTATTTAAAGATGCTTAAGTATATTACTATGGTAAATAATTGATAAAAAAAAAGCAAACTATTTTTACTTGATTTTTTATTGTTATTAATATATGGAATAACTCATATAGTGTTTACTAATTATGATTTAAGTAACATGATTTTCTCTTTCAACTATAGTATAAGGTATATTGTATGCTTCTAACTATTGAATAGAATTAAGGAATGATTAACTCTAAATGTTTATGTGGTTTAAATTAGGTTGTATATAAGAAGAAATAATATGACGTGGAAATTAAAATTGATTAAATGGAACCTTATAGTTTGAGATGGTTGAATTGCTATATAATCTTCCACCTACATATGTTAAAGGTGTTAACTAGACTATTTCACTTTATTAATGCTAATTGAATGAATAGTTTAAAATTTTGAATGCATGCTTACATATGTAATATTTATATAGTGTTATAATGTTGTATCGACATAAAAGCTTGTATAATGAGATGCTTGAGAGAAGGCTAATCAATCTTTATTACTTATAAATAGGTATGAATATGGTTTTTACAATGTTTTGTTATATTACAATATAGTAATTATATGTAAATATGATCATGTGCCTTCCTTAATTATATATGAGTAAACATGGCATAAGGCATAAGATCCATGATTAATGTGTACTGACAATATCATATTTATACTTTACATCCTAAAGATATGGATATTGTATATTTGAAATATGGGTATGTTGAATCTTATGTTGGGTTATGATATGATTTTATCTAGATCTCTGTATATCTAACCTATTTTGAATAACTAAGCATATTTTGACTATAATGCACATATGTATAAATGTCTTATTAAACTTGGATATACCACTAAGCAATATTTGCATAGCGTATCTTGGTTGTTTTAGGACATATGGGTTTTTTTATAATTATTGTGCAATGGAAGTTTATGGGTACTACTAACAGAATAAAAGAGAAGTGTTATTGTATGTGTACTTCATATGTGTACAACATGTTTAATGTTTATTAGAAGTTTGTATATATTTTTGTATGGGACCCATTAAGGCTACTAAATATATATAGTGGTTTTTAATCTATAAAGTATGGTTTTATAATAATTTAAAGCTTAGCTAGAATAAGTATATAGATTTGTGATTATGAAATTTATTGATAGATGATGACTATAAATTTTATGTTTATAATGTAGTTATGTAATGCTAGGTAAAGATAATGATTGATGGATATATTGATTGTTGATATTGATGATGAGTTGTATTGATATAATATAGATGATATAAGTTATAGAAGTGTTTTTCTTATGGGCTTAATTTCGGATAGTGTCATTAGACAACTACTACACTGTTGAATTTTAGACATGAGGACCCTTAGTAGTATAACATGTAAAGTGGTTTTGTTTAAGTGCATATTTAAGAAAGTTTTCATGATAATCACATTTGAAAAGGCTTTTCAGTTACGAAGGATTCAAATGTATCAAATTAGAATATATTAGATATCCATTATGTGTCAATGCCTTATTTGGATGTAAGATCGGGGTTGGGTAAAGGGTGTCACACCCACCTCATTCACGTGTTGTGATTGGTCACCATACATCTATATGTATAAGATCTAAAAGTCCACTAGCATGTTTACCCAACAAACAAGATTCACAAGTTTTAATTTATTCATAATCAAATGAACTTAAGTCACCAAACTTGTGAAATTTAGAAATGCACTTCTCATCTTTATGGCCAAGCCGACAGTGCCACAAGAAAGATTGCTTTAGATTATCCACCTTTTACCTCTTAATATTGATGTTATAGAGTTCTTTTACACTATCAACAATATATATTCCATTAACAATTGATGCCAAACAATATAAAATATTGTATTTATAAAATGAGCAAACCTTGCTCTTATTAATAGAAATATCAAAATCTTGTTTAACAAGAAAAGATAAAGAAACAAATTTCTTATTTAATGAATGAATATAATAACAAATATTTTGCTTTAATACAAGTCCAGAAGGCAAATACAATTGATTTTTTTCCTAAAACTAGTGTGGCAACTTTTACTCTATTTGCCACCTTTAGGTCTACCTCACCATTGTTCAACCTCCTACTACTTTTTAGTCTGAGCATATCATAAAACAAGTGAGAACCACAATCGATATCCAATACCAACATATGATTATCAATAATAGTGCCAGTATTAATCTCTATAACATTAATACCTAAAGTAGTGGCAACTTCATGCTTCTCCTTCTTACGGCACAAAAGGAAAACCTTGTAATTCCTCTTCCAATGGCTAAACTTACCACAATGGAAGCAATTTGCCTTACTTGGCAGCAACAGTCAGTTGTTTGCCCATACGCTTCTTCACCCCACCTTGGGCCTTGTTTTGCATCCTTCTTCTGCTTCTTTCCCTTTTTCTTAGGAGAAGAAGAATAAAAAGCCTTTACTACTTTAGAATTCTTTTTGATATCATCCACAGTAATCTTAAGCATGCTGATCCACTTTAGGATTATTATCAGAATCTTATTTATTTCATAATTAAGCAAAAATTATGCATAACTATTTACAATGATTGGAGAACAAAATCTATCCTTAGATCATGGTCTATCATAAAGTCCAAAGTAGTAAGTCACTTAATGAACTTATTTATCTTTAGTCTATGTTGTATGACTGAAGTCCCTTCAACCATTCTATAGCAAAATAGGGCCTTAGATATCCCAAATCTTTCTATCCTGCTTATCACATCAAAGAGTTCACATGAGTGAATTAGAATGCATAAGGATCCATATGGTTATGCTAATTCTAAAGCTTTAAAGGCATGGTCACCAGCATGTTACATGGTGTTAGGTTTGAATTCCTGGTATGTTTTAGATATGCTTATTATGTATTAGCATAAACAGTGTCATCATGAATAGATTGGATAGGTTTGTCAAACTCATAGCATGTTTTGTCACTACTAAGAACAATTCTTAAATTGTGATACCAGTACATAATATTTAGCCTAGTCAACATGCTAAAGTCAAAGATTGAGCATAAATTCATGTTTGATGAACTTACGATGCAAATAATGAATGCCTATATATGAAGAATCAGAAACATGTTAAAGCATGAATATGTATAAGAATGCATTTTGTAAGGCCTTTTATAAAATCCATATATGCTTCCACTATTTTGTTATGAACCAATAGCCTTGACATTAATCTAATAAAACTTTGTGGTTTTCTCACTAAGATTATAACCATTTCTCATTAAGGTTGAACCTTAGGTTTGGCAAACAAGCCTAACCCATATAAAAAATAATAGGCATTTACTACCAATTATAGTTTCATACAACAACAGATCATTAGGTCACTAACTTTTGGTGCATGTATATCACAAAAAATTTCCTAATCTACCTCTAGGTCTATTAACCTTTGGTTTGCCCAACAAATTAATGGACTGTTTAAGATGGACCAATTAACATAGTTGTAACGTGTTTGATGTAGCATGGGCTTAGATTTGCCTAATAACCAAACACAAAGATGAACTCTACTTAAAACTATATTAAAAAAAACTTTGCAAGTCTTAGAATTTAGTTTGAGGGACTTCTTCCATTTTAGTCTCATTAGGGTTGCGTATTTTGGTATGATCATGCCAAGAGTTGCATACTTTTGTGTCATGCCAATAAAATCACATTAAATTCATGATCCAGTTATGTACATTGATTTCCTCGAGCTAAAAGAAACTAATTTATGTTAGACCCTATGTAAAAATTGAAAACTCTAAGTTATGAATAGTGAGTCTTGGGATATGAATAGCACCTTTTTGTGGACAAACAATATGTGTTATAAATAGGCTGTAGGTGATGTTTGGAAAGAAAATAAGAACATTAAGATTATCAATGATAGATAACGTGCTATTGAATAGTACTTCTTGATATATGAATGGTATTTCCTATGACTTGGGCCACACTAATAGAATTGGATGGAAGCATTAATTAAAACATGACATTGGAAAAATTTTGAAATGAAAAAAAAGTTATTAAGGAGTTTAAAATCAGTAATAAAGCTTTTATAACATTGAAATGTGAATAGTATCTTAGTTAGGGTTGAACCAATAATTTCAGTCTTTTTGCATAGATTGACTAGAGAATATTACAACTTGATAATCAAATATTCCACATAAAGTGCAATAGGATTGGAATAGGAATTTTTAAATTTCAAGAGAATTTTTCTAAAAAACAAACAAGGTTGGAAGTGTCATTTTAAGTCAATTTTTTGAGGCTTTGAGTATAGTTTATTTCGCACCTTTGGGCACTGTTGCATATGATTTTTTAAGACACTGAGATGTGTTAAACTAGTTTTATATATGGATAAGGGAATTTTAAAGAGGGATAAAAAGTCAAGGAATTTTATAGGCCATTGGAGTTTTATAAGATCAAGTCATGACCTTAGATTTTATGGGCTATAAAAAGGTAAAAAAGTTGTCAAAATAAAGAAGAAAATTTTTTTCTCCCTTTTTAAAAATATGATGGCCAAAAAGAAATCCTTTTTCCTTAATTTCTAAAATTTTCTACTTCAATTAACCCCTTATTATCCCACTGAACTCATTTAAAAGCTTTCCAATGTATTTATAAGGAGAAAAACAAAATGATTGAGAAGGAATTTTGAAATTTTGAGGATTTGGGGCTTTGTTGAACAATACTCATCTATAATGTAATTGGTTTTAATCAGGATTTTATATTTTTAAATGGCATAATAGGGTTCCAATATAAGATAAATGTGATTAATTAGGATAATTGTTGTTGTAGCTTTTGTTATCAATTTTTGATGAGTTTTACCAATACCAAAAAGAGGGAAAAATGATAAAAAGGAAGGAAAAAGCTTGTGGAAGGCTTGATAGAGTTTTGAAGCTTTTAGTATGTGTATCTGTAATGCATAAATTTTTATCTTATAAATAGTACTTCCCAAATAATGAATAGTATTTCTCGAGTCTTGAGATGTACTATTGTTATTGAATGGAAGTAGTAATTATGACATAATTATGGGTCAAATTTGCAATGAAACTGAAGTTTTTTAAGAAGTTTAAAATGCAAGTAAAGTTTTTCTCACGATGTCTTGGGAATAGTAACCTAGTCAATGCTGAATGTGACACCCCCTACTGGATTCTCAAAGAAACCCAATAAGCGGTGCAATTCCCACTAAGTTACCTATCCTAAAATTTCCCCCATAATCATTCATTTAACTTTTACTTATGCCACACTAGATAATTCTATCTCAATCCAAAATCTATCCAGTCGGTTCCTATAATCCATTTAGATTATTATCATCATGATTCAGCCATTATAGAGAGAATTTAACATAATCTGATACCATTTAAAAATCCGATAGCACGACGGATGCCTGGGCCATTATCCCAAAATTAATATTCACCTGTAAACACTTCAATACTATTTATCACATCTCCTGGACCCTTCTGATCCCCTAGGTATCATCTTACCAACCTTAAATACTATCACACAGTAATCACAGGCCTTAGCCCATAGCTAAACACATTTAGATATAGAGCCTCTGACTCATAACATCAATAAGCATTATTTCTATACATACATTCATAAAGAAACAAGTAGGGTTATTTTATTTACATCAATAGTTTAAGCTTACTCACATACATTACATATATAAAGCTTAAATACATGGTTTCTACCTAATTCACACCTAGGTACATGGATATCAAAACTATACAACCTTTACTTCTAATTCCTTATTAGTTATGCTCTGAACTCTCATCAACATACTTCACGAGGTAGGATTCCACTCTTGTGAACCTGTACACTAAAACAGGTATACTGAGTATACGAGATACTCAGTGGTGAACTTAAAGCATTTAAATTATGGCATTATGTCCGTTCATACCTATGTAGTCTAATAACTGAATTTATCTTATTATTTGATTCAATTTGCATAACAAGGTGCGAAATTACTAAAATACCCATAGGGCATTTATATGACATGGAATAACCTTTTTAACTCACATAAATTATTTAAAGTAGTTATTATGATTCATAGCATGCATATTTTACATTAATCAATTTATTTAACAACATACGTGTAAAATGACCAAAATGCCCTTTAGCCTATATTTCATCAGTTACTTAGAAAAAGTCATCCATTGATGCTTAATTTTTATCTTCCATAATTATTACACTTATTCATTTAATTTAATTCATTGGCTCGACTAAGAAGATGACAGGTAAAAACACTGGATCTAGAGGGAAAATAAACGGGTGCAGTGGTCCCCATTCTGGACCTATGCCACTACACTAGCATGTGTGTTATAATGGAGATAGGCCCATAGCCTCTCCAGACGCTAGTAAATAATAGTTGTGTGACATAATGGAGATCAGCCATAGGCCTTCCCAATCATAAATAAATATCATTAACAACTGGGTGACATAATAGAGATCAGCCCATAAGCCTTTCTCACCACCAATAAATGTCATCAACCTTTAGGTGACATAATAGAGATTAGCCCATAGACTTCTTCATCCACCAATAAAGTTTACTGCCTGAAAATCAGACAACTATGCAAAACCCTAAGTTAATTAGTCAACCCATCTAGTTGGTGGCTAACTAATGGGCTAAGTAGCTCAATTTATGTTCATTTATTAACAAAAATATTCTTATAATATTTATGTTCCAAAAATAGATAGTTATATATTTTGTCACATACTTTATTATTCAGTCGGTCTGGTATAGCCACATTTTGGCTCTGCCAAGTAAAAATCTCAAAGTTATCTTGAGTCCTATTATTGCCAAAATTCAAGGTTTAATATGTTATGATATATCATAGCATTAGTTCTTAGGAAACTAACACTTTCTATCTAATGACATTTTTGGTTCAGTTAATGGCCAATTAGACAATTACAGGTCATTTTGACCACTTTTCAATATACAATTCTTGGACTATTTTAAGTCCAAATTTAAAATAGCTTCCAATGTCTTATTAACCACATTCATAGGCCCCAAGCCAAACTTATCTAAGCCAATTGCAAAGCCAAACCATAGGCATAAAAGCCATTCTTACATATGTTTCAAATCTAGCCCTAAAGGTAAAATTAAATATGCAATTACATAGCATCTTTCTATCCACTTTCTAAGTACTTGTTTTAGGTCATAGTTACATGTTTTAGTTTAATCGTTTTTAGCCATTTCAAAGACACATTCTCAAGGTATAACATGTCATATGTATGGTTCAATTTATATAGCCATTATAAGCCAATTCCATAGCCAATAAAATGTATATGCTAAACACTTTTATTAGATACCTTACAAGCTATATTACCATTACATGCTCTCGGATTATACGAGAAAATTATTGACATTTCCTTATCCATTCCACCATACATCAATATTCATATACACTTATATGCCATGAACACAATTACACTCATATACACCCAATTTCAAGCCAATTCTCATAGGTTACTAACCATCACACATGAAATTTACTAAGAATAGTTTTTGGGTACAAGCATGAATGGCATATTTCATCATGATTTCTAACCAAAATGGCCATAATCTTTATTCTAACATACCAAGCAATTCTAAATTTGCATTTTAGTCATTGTACAACCATGCCAAGCATCTATATCCATAAAAAATCAGCAAGGAAATAAAGCTAACTTTGCAAGCTCTTTAAAACATACTCCCTAAGTCACTAAGTGTTCACTTTATCAACACTACCAAAGAGGAAACCAATCCTAAACTCAACATTCTGACTATCACAAATCCTCATTCACCATCTTAGGCATCTTAAAACAAGAAGAAAAAGCTTGAAGTTCACTTACTTGTGATCCAAGTCCCTTGAATCCATAAGAACAACAAGCTGACTAACACCAATAGT